>WNNJ02002088.1:0-129339 GCA_012934845.2 Pomphorhynchus laevis
ATTATAATATTATTATTAATATAATATTATAATATTATAATTGTATTTAACATTATAATTATTATAATGATTTGAAAAGCAAAAAGTAAGCAGTCTCGAATACAAATGAAAGTGTTCGTTATATTAAAAAATACAGTGTTTTTGTTTAATGACAAGCCAAACGTGTTTCAATCATTTATTAACACCAAACTTGTTCTTAGCTATATCTAGATCTTCACGACGTTTATCCATGTCGGGTCCTTTGAACGCCTTGTTAGCCTGGTAATACAACACCACCAAATATCGATTACATACGTTGAATCCAGACAAATGATCACATGCATTTTTAGCGTCAAATATATCTTCGTAGACAACGAATGCAGTCCCACGAGTTTCTGGTGTATTTCCTTAAGATAGGAATATATGAATTAGAGTAATCGTTTAATCATTAGCAAACTAAATATGAAGAAACTTAAACACCAATTTTGGCAACAACATTAACAGCAAATACATAATTTGTGTAAAAAACGTAAAGTAATTATATTATCAAATTCATATTCACTATGGAATTAGTGGCTAATTTCATAGTCACGCATTCGCATAATGTTATAAATAATATAATATAAAATAATATAATATAAAATAATCATATTACTAAATTATACTAAATTATGTAATGTTATAATTTAAGTGAAATTACTATCTGAATAAGAGAAAAATTTCTCTGATTTCTCTTTAACATCGATTTCTTCCGCATTTAATTGTTTTAATTCTTTCAATATGCATGACCAGATATGTCCTGATTGTATTTCGCTCATGTAGAAGATTATCAACTTACTGGATATGTAGAATACCCTTGAAGTCAACGACTTGCAAATGGTTATCAGAATTCCAAAAGTACATAAAATGATCCAATCAAACCCATCGATTTCTTCCGCGTTTAATTGTTTATGATGTACTGTTGTAGTTGATCATTATAATTAAAGTATAATTTCACAACACATTTTGCCACCAATTTCAATCCCGTTTGACAGTGAAATCGAAAAGAAATTATTTATATTTTTGATGTTTATCAGTCACATCGTGCCACATAGATATAAATATATATATTTTAAAAATTTATCTAATAAATAAAGTTCTTTAAAGATAAAACATTGTGCTTACCGACTCTAATTTGCCGTATAGCCCCATACTTTCCAAAAATATCGTACATTTCTTCAGCACTGATTTTGAAAGGCAGATTCCGGACAAAAAGAATGCGATTCACTTCTGGAGGTAATCGTATGTTTAGCCGTTTCTGCTGCAATGCCATTTAACAATCTCGATTTATATATTTTATCACAATATAAAACGAATACCTAGAACATTTACAAGTAAACTAAACTTTTACAAAATAACCTCAAAAAGTTCCATACTGTTTGACAATCAATCGAATTGAGAAAACAATAATATATTAAAAATACCGAGGAGTGAACTATAATTCTTGTTTTAGACAAAGTGCGATATGCAGATAATATTCCTTATTGACAAAAATAAACGCATTCGTTTGGCGAATTTTTATTGGCCGTAAGAGTATATTTAATTCGTTCTCAATTTAAACGAACTATTTGCATAGCACATCTTGAATCGAAAATAAAGAAATGTAATTATTATAATATTATAAACGCTCGCGTTTGATCAAATACAAATATTATATCTTAAATTTTAATCAGCTGTTCCTTTTTAAATTGAAATAAGTTCTTTACATGCCGTAATGAAATACTGTCAATCTAACATTTTTCTAACATGATAAAAATGAATGCACAGGTATATCAACTTAAAATTATGAAACAAACTATAGATGACTAGTTTGATAATAGTAATTAATTGCAAAAATAGGTAGGTTTTTTAAATTGAAGTTAGATCCTTCTTAAAATGATTTCAATTAAATTTGCAAAATGTAAGACGAAAATATTTCGTTAAATCTAATTGTTAATAAAAGCAGACGAGTCGAGTGATCGTCATCCAACATTAAAAGGACTGAAACATGAAACGCATGTATTGGATCATTAAGTGTTCAGGTCCACCAATACTGAAATGTAGCGTACTGCTGTTGGCTTATAGGTAAGATTGAAGCAGCGTACCAGAATAGAGTAGTCATCAAAATTTCGATTGTAAAATTGAAATACATTTTTTATTTATAATAAAAAGGTAACTTCAGTTAAGTGATCTGCTTTATTTAGATTTCCTGCCAATAAAATATAATTTATTTTGATGACGAAATACAAATTTTTTTTTATTTTTGAAAATTATTGTTCCGTAAAGATTTAACAATAAAATATCAAAAAGACATATTTAAAAATATTATTTATGATTGAAATAATTGCCACAATACTATTTTATTGGCTTTAGGTCTATTTATATCTACACGGAAAGTAGAAAAAAAATAAAAAGTAAAAGAATGTACTAAAATAAAAAACGAAATGTCTGACAAGAAACTAGTTCATATTAGTCACTCTAATTATTATATGACCTGTTTTGCAATCTATTGTAAATAAAATATATTTGGAAGACAACAAGAAAACCGCTTCCATACATCCTCAGTATATGTCACCTTTATAGCATCTACTTAGTAATCGGTAAATAAGATAACATCTTAATTGAATTATATCTCCATACTTCAGAGAGTGACTTTTGATCTGTAAAAGTAGTAACTGTAGTCCACGGATAACAACGCTCTACATATAGCATAGTTTCAAATCGTATGGTTATGATTAATAATAATACAAATTTATTTAATGTGGCAAATGCGTACAAGCTGTACGCTTACAAGTCCACAAACAAAAATGAAAAAGTCAAAAGTCACAGATTAATCGATTAATTGTTGAAATGGAATGGATTTGGCGTTTGAAGCACGGCATTGAAGTTGATTGGCGTATATGAATGGGCAGATGGATTCCACGATAGAGGAGCAGCCACCAGGAAGGAGCGGAGTCCAAAGGAGGTAGAGTAGTTTGGGACATGTAAAAGAAGGGAATTACAGGAACGCAAGGAACAGTAAACAGGACGAGAATTATCAAGAAAAGGAAGGTTGAGAAATGAAAGGGGTATGAAAAGTTATAAGGCGAAAAGCAATGATAAGAAGACGAATTTGAACACGACAATAAATGGTAGGCCAATCAAGAGAAACAAGATAGTAGGATGTATGATCAAAACGACGAAGACGGAGGAGAACTCGAACGGCAGCGTTGATGATGCGTTGTAAAGGAAGAAGAGTGGATTTAGGTGAGTTGGAAAATAGACTAAGACAGTAATCAAGTCTTGAGAAAAGAAGAGAAGATATGAGAGTCATACAAGAAGGGAAATCGATCAATCTACGAACTTGACGGAGGTTGCGGAGTATCAAGGTAGATGAGCGTACTTTATCTCTAACGAAAGGTTTAAGTGAAAGTCGGTTGTCAAAATGGAAGCCTAGGAAAACGAGATTATCAACGATAGGAAGAATTGTAGAATTTAATGATACGGAGGGAGGTTCGAAGCCGAGGCGTCGAGGTAGGATCCACATAATTTTGGATTTATCAGGATTCAGAGAAAGGCGAAGGGAAGAAAGATGATTGGAAATTGAGACAAGACAGTCCGAAGCGGAAACACTAAGATCGTGAATACGATAAACAGGTGCATGAGCATAGATGAGAATGTCATCAGCATATTGCATAACATGGAAGTTAAATTTATGAGAAATCGAAGACAAATCAACGAGAAGAAGAGAGAAAAGTATAGGGCCTAATACGAAGCCTTGTGGAACACCGGACAGAATGGACGAAGGATGGGAGAGAGAAGAGTTAGAATATACGCGAAATGTACGGTTTGATAGATATGAAGAAAACCATGATACAGTGGGTAAAGAGAAGCCATAATCATGACGAAGGCGATGGAGAAGAATCGAGTGATCGACGATGTCAAAAGCAGACGATAGATCAAGAGAAACTATGACACTACATAATTTATGATCGCGCGATATGAGTAAGTCGTTATAAACTTTAAGACATGCAATTTCGGTAGAGTAATTAGAGCGAAAAGCGGCTTGGAATGGAGGAAATAAGTTAGAGGAATAGAGATATGTATTAACTTGCTTAAGAACGAGACGCTCAAGGAGTTTAGAGAGGGTTGGGAGAAGTGAAATAGGACGGTACGAAGATGGTAGTGAGGAGTCGAGAGATTGCTTTTTGATGAGAGGACGAACAGTGGCGCATTTCCAGATGGAAGGAAATGTACGGCTACGGATGGACGAGTTGAACAATGTGGTTAGGAAGGGTAAGATAAAGGAGCAGATATTTTTAAGCAAGTGAGTGGGAATTGGGTCAGAAGGAGAGGTTTTATTAGGTAATGACAGCAGAACCGAAGAAACTTCATCAGACGAAACGGGAAGAAGGTGGAATAGTTCTGGGAGGGAAGTATTTAAAGATAAGAGTGGGTACAAGGGGGCTATGGGTAGTAGGGAAAGTAAATTAGATAGCTTAGTTTGTAGATAAGAAGAAAATTTATCAGGATTTATATTACAAGGGGTAGATGATCGTGAAAGAATCGAGTTTAAGATTTTCCAATGAGATTTAGAGTTGGAAGATGACTCGAGTTGATTTCGCCAAAAGAGAGTACGTTTAGTACGTATAAGAATGAGATGTGAACAGCGTTGAGAAAAGTAGGAATCACGAAGATTTGGAAAGAGTGAGTTGGGTGAACGTTTAAGAAAGCGTTTATACATACGAAAAGAGTGACGGAGTCGACGCTTAGAAAGACTACAGTCAGAATCGAACCAGGGAGCATGGCGCAAGCGCTGGGAACGTCGAAGTCGACTAGGCAGAAGGTTATTGAGGATCGACGTAAGATTAATCATGCTTATGCCGCGATGCGATTATATTAAATATCGATACAGCTTTTGGATGTGCTGATTTACATTTTAGCCACTAGCCAATCAATTGCAAAGCAATCTAGCACAAGTTGTACGAGAATACAGCTTTAAAATCAAACAGAAGAACTTCATTTGCAAAATACAGTAATATCATGTTGATGGAGCCATTCTGAAAATGTGTCCTGTAAAGTTTCCCATTCCAAGGTTCAGAAATCAATTCAAGGTTTACTGGAAAGCTATCTAATTTTCTACATGAAATAAGAATGCAACTCGTGTATCGATAATTAAAGAACACTTTCCAGCTTTAGCTTATATTAAAAATACTCGTCATGACATAAAATACTCGTTTGATATGGTTCCACATGACATCTTGATTCAGAAAATGCGTGCTCTAAACATTGATCCACTTATTATTCGCTGGATAAAAGAATTTTTATCTAACAGATTCTATCAGGTTGTTGTAAATGGTTCTCTTTCTGATCCTTATCCTGTCAATGTTGGAGTTCCGCAGGGTTCGGTCCTCGGCCCATTGTTATTCTGTATTTTCATTAATGACCTTCCTTCCATTTTGAATTCACACTCTCTTTTATATGCAGACGACCTAAAAATTTGGCAGGCTATCCGGTCAGATTCGGACACGGTGCTAGTTCAATCGGATATCGACAGCATTTCCAACTGGGCTTATATGAATGGTCTGTCACTGAATATATCAAAGTGTGCATGTATGCGTTTACAATCATGCAGTCATAGTGTGTATCCAACTTATCATCTTGAGGATCAGAACATTAAAGTAGTAACTCGTCTTAGCGACCTTGGAATAGTAGTTGCGAATGATTTTTCGACTAGTTGGAATACTGAGTTGGCTTGCTCGAAAGCAAATCGAATGGTTGGGATGATTCGTAGAACTTTTAGTGTGTTGAGTCCAGTTTCATTTAGAGCACTCGCCAACGCATTTGTGATCAGTCATCTTACCTATGCATCACAATGTTCGTTCCCAAGAACAGTATACGAGAAAAGTAGAATTGAAAATGTGCTGCGCCGGGCAACAAAGCTCGTAAATTCAGTTAAAGCCTTACCTTATAATGAAAGGCTAAAAAACTTGGTATGGTTTCTATAAGCGACCTTCGGTTTCGGCGAGATATGTGTTCAACATGGGAAGCTTTACACAAGGGAAATCACGTCTTAAGAGAATTGATGACTGTTCGGAAAAGTCGGGCTTTGCGTGGACACAATTTTACTTTAGCCCATCGCCGAGTTATACGCTCTAAAACTGTACAATTTGGACACCGAATCGTAGGTAAGTGGAACCGATTAAGTGAAGAAATTGTCAACTCAAGATCGGTTTCAGCATTCAAACATAAACTTTTGTGACTTTTGTTTGTGAGTCTTTTTTTCTTTACTTTTCCTTTTCTTTTTTTTAACAGTGCAACTGTGAGCTTTGCTCGTCTGTTTGTCGAAATAATAATAATAATAATAATGACCTCAGAAATTCAAAGCCGAGGTATATCAAAATCTTTAGTCGAATTTTATCAACTAATTAACAATTAACATAAAAGATCAAATACTCATAATGACCTCGTCTACTGTTATGTCATCTGTGCTAGGTCTCATTGTCTAAGATATAGTGAATTTCTGAGACCAAACACGATGAAATCCAATCGTCTTCAAAAATCATTTTCTAGAGTGAATAATAAAAACTAAATTACTAATAATATCAAAATATACAAGTTATAAAATCATTAAAATAATTTGTATATATATAAGAAATTCTAAAATATCGCTTAATAGAGATATCTTTAAAGATTTAAACATCATTTAGTGCAGAAATAAAGTTGTAGGATCAATAGCATGAAATTATAGGCCGGTGAGCATTACCTGCATTTGCTGTAGAGTGTTGGAGAGGTTTGTGCATCGCTACATGGTTGAGTTTTTTCGTGTAGGAAAAATTTTAGTCCCTAATCAGCACGGATTTCGGGAGGGTTATTCAACTGTTTCAAATTTGCTTGATGCTCATCTTGATTGGACAGCGAATAAGACACATTATATCGATACAGACATTATATTCTTCGACTTTTCTAAAGCTTTTGATAGAGTAGATCATGGTCTACTTCTTCAGAAACTTGTCAATACTGGACTCCCAAACATAATAGTTGATTGGATTAGAGAATTTCTTCGTGATCGTTGCTTTCGAGTACTTGTCGATTGGTCATTGTCTGTGTCTAGAGAATGTCATATTGGAGTACCTCAAGGTTCAGTTTTGGGTCCGCTTTTATTCAGCATTTATGTTAACGATTTGCCTGGGTGCATTCGCTCTCGATCATGTTTGTATGCAGATGACTTAAAAATATGGCGGCCCATTCATTCATGTGAGGATGTTGATAATTTGCAAACTGACATAGATAATTTGGAGTTGTGGGCGGCGTTAAACAAGCTTGTGATAAATGTTTCGAAATGCAAACACATGCGTATTATTGGTAATGCTCGCAAGCAACTAACATCAGCTTGTTACACATATAAGGACTGTATTGTGGAAAGTGTCGATAGTTACAAAGATTTAGGAGTATGGGTTACCTCTAATTTATCAACCAAAAAGCACACTGATCAAGCTTGTGCCAACTCCAATAAAATGATAGGTATGATTCGACGCGCGTTTGTTCGCGTTAATCCGACTGCTCTTCGGCCTCTGATTTTAGCACATGTATTGAGTAGACTTTTATATGCAGCTCCGGTTGTATACCCACGTACTGTGCATGAACATAAGAAATCAGAGAGGGTACTTCGCAGGGCAACAAAGCTAGCACCAACGTTGGCGTCGCTGCCTTATGAAGACAGACTGAGATCATTAGGACTTGAGACCGTCACATGGACCCGTCGGTACATGGATATGTGCCTTGTTTGGCATTTATTCCAACGTCCTCATCACCCTCTTCGGAGTAGGGTTCAACTACGTTGTTCAAATGTTTTTCGCGGTCATTCTTTAACTATTCGAAGAAACAGAGTACAGAAATTGGGCGCGATGCAATTTGATAGAAGAATTGTTGAGCTGTGGAACAACCTTGATGCAGACACCGTTGGATGCAGTTCACTTAGTGCTTTTAAAAGAAGACTACGAATGGATCAAGCAATGTTTCGTGTTGCATTTCCTTATTTTAAAAACTAATTAATTTATTTACGAACTTATTGTGAGCCAGCTATTTGAGCTAATGCTCGTATGTTGTTGAATGTATAATAATAATAAATATGTTTAAATAAATATTAAAGAAGGAATATTTTACAAAATATTTTTTGATGAATATTATAAAAACTGGCAATTTTGGATGTGCATTTTAATTGTTCAGATATACAACATGTCCGCTAATTTCTAGTGCTAAAATGAATTAAAATTACATTAATCTAAGAACATGAGATTTGCTTTCATCAAAGTTTTACTCTAGAATAGCAAAACTGCGTCCGCTTTGAATAATTTTTCTGTCAATAATATTCATCACCCATTTATAAAATATATTTATTTTCTAATGGCAAAAGTAGTGAAAACCCACGTATTAAAACATATATTATTCACGAAATAATAAAATTATTTCGTGATGCACGTGCATATTAGAACATCTAATATGAATAGATTATATGGTTCACTCTTAAGTGTATTCAATGGTGCAGTTGACAAATTAATTTGAAATAGTGAATACGAAGTAATTTGAGGTAAGGTTGCCGCATTATTCCAAAAAGTAGCTATAGGGAGTAAACAGCATTTGATTATGAACTATAATTTATTTTTTGACCTAATAAACCAATGACGGAACATGCAAAAGAGCTTTTAATTTCGTCTGTTATTGAAGAGAAACGTAACCAAAGTAATGAAAATAGATGTATTAAAACACACTTATTATTCACGGAATAATAAAATTAAATTCTGCCAAATCATGATACACGTACCTCTTGGAACATCTAATTTAAACAGATTACAAGGCGAAACATCTCTCTTCATCCGAAACATCGACGGAAATTTTCAAGTTGTCCACACCCGCCCCAAAATTCGATGGCGCTCCATCTCCACTATGTGTCTTCTCCGAGAGCCCTGTCACCACCACACAAGGTTTCCGACTCGGCATCCTCAACATTAAATCTATTCTTTATAAATCCTAAATCATCCTAACCGTATTCACCATGAAATCCATCGATCTCTTCTGACTCACCGAATCCTGGCTCTTCGATTCCGACGACTTCTCCATTTGCCGTCTGCTATCTGCCGGTTTGCTCACTAGTCGAATCTGCTGAGTCCTCAGCTCATCCCCTTCTAAATTCTCTAATCATGCCGACACTGTCGCATTCGCCCGTCACCACGCGTCTCTACGCAAAATTAATCCCCCTTTCAGTCCTTGCTCTTTTGAATTGCTCACTTGTCGTTCTTCTAGCCCGATCAATTTAGATCTCGCCATTGTATACTGTCCTGGTTTATCAACTCCTAGCTCCTTATTTTTTTACCGAACTCGCTGATCTCCTGACTCTCTCAACGTTGTCTGTCATCACTTCACTCGTTCTTAGCAACTTAAACATCCGCCTCGACCGCCCTTCTACAACCGATTCCATACAGTTCATAAACATTCTATCTAACTAAATTCCAAACTAATCTCCACTGTCCCCGCGAATATCCTTGGCAATGCACTCGACATCATCGCTGTTCACAATCGTTTTGCTGCCCGCACTACACTGTCCATTTCCGATCCTGGTCTATCCGATCACTTACTCGTCACCCTTGATCTCACTTACAACCATACCTGCTTCACACACCTATCATCCTACGTCGCCCTTGGAGAAATCTTGACGTTCCCCCTCACCGCTCCGCCTTACTCAAATCGTCTATATCTTCTCCCACAATAACATCTTCCTATCCTCACGGTCTCGTCTTTCTTTTCAACTCTGAACTCACATCCACTCTTGATATTCTTTTGCTCTTCAAGCCTCACCATCACCGTCGCTTGCACCATGCCCCATGGTTTGACATCCAATGCATACTCTCTAAGCGTCGACTCCGTCATGCTTTTCGAGTCTATCACAGCTCTATTAGACGTGATATCCGCTCACTGATTTCGTACTAAATGCAACTCATACTGGCAGCATAAAATCATCACTTCATTAAACTCTAATTCTCACTGGCATACTTTTTAACTCAATCCCTTCTCGCTCCTCTTCGTCTTGCAACATCAATTCCCATGATTATTGGTCTTTTCTCGGGTCCAAAATATCCAAGTTGATCTCTCGCAATTCCCTCTCTATTCCATCTCACTGTAACTCGCTTCGTTTCATCCTCCCGGAACTCTTTTATCTTATCCCTGTCTCACCTGCCGATCCCCTGCCTACCCCAATACTTAAATCCATATGCTCATCAATATCCCCTTTCCTCACCACCTTGTTTAACCCGTCCATCCGCAGTCGTATCTTCCATTCACACTAATAATCCGCAATTGTTCGTCTGCTCTTCAAGAAACAATCGCTGGACCCATCACTTTCTTAAAGCTATCGCTACATTTTACTCCTCCCTACTCTTTCTAAGCTCTTAAAACATCATATCTAAATAGAGATGAGCGCTTATCTCCCTTTATCCAATCTTTATCCTCCTTTCCAATTCGCTTTCCACTCTAATTACTCCACATAAACAACCTGCGTAAAAGTTTACAACGACCTACTCATTTCTCGTGACAAGACTCTATATAGTGTTCTCATCCCCTTCGGCCTCTACTCCGCCTTTGACATCGTCGACAACTCAATCCTCCTACAGGGCCTTCGATGTGATTACGGATTTTCTTCCTCCTCCATAGTATAATTTGCCATATATATTGTAAGTATAAATGAAAATCAATTTATAAGCTACTTCCGGTTGAGATCACGGTATGACCAAAATATATTCGAAATATGATTATTGGTCTCTGCAAACATAAAACAAAGGTTTATTCTTCAATTTTACGTTTCGCCTTGCGGCTTCTTCAAAAATTGTAAGTAGTTACTGATCAAGAATATTTAAATATTCTTGATCAGTAACAACTTACAATTTTTGAAGAAGCTGCAAGGCGAAACGTAAAATTGAAGAATTAATTTTTGTTTTTTGTTGGTAGAGACCAATAATCATATTTCATATTTATATGCATAACGTTAAAGGAGTAGGGTTTGATATTGCCAAGTAAAATAGAGAAAATCAAGGGACCTCTGACTTAACCTTGTGGAACCCAGCAGAAAATTTGGATGGGATGGAAAGATGAGGAATTAGAACATACGCAAAAAGATATATAAAAAATATATTTAACCGTTCTTTTTGCGTATGTTCTATATCCTCATCTTTCCATCCCATCCAAATTTTCTGCTGGATCCCACAAGGTTGAGTCCTAGGTTCCTTGATTTTCTCTTTTTTTACTTGGCGATATCTAATCCTACTCCTTTAACGCTATGCAATGCGCGAATGACATCTTCATACATGATCATGCACCCGTCAATCGCATACTTGATATCGCAATTTCTGTCTAACTGTATTTCGTCTATTTACAACCGTCTCCCATCTTCATCTCGTATTAAACCCAGTCGAGTCAAAAAAAATGTGGGTCATCCCCTGTCAACTTAGCATATCTCCTCGCCATGTATCTTTTGTCTCATCGATCATCCACATAATCCACAATCTCACTTTCTTAGGATTCCATTTCGATAATCACTTTTTCCTTAAACCCTTTATCGGCGACAATGTCCGTTTGTCTAACTTAATTCTTCGTGACATCCGCCGTATCCGCCCACTTATCAACTTTCGTTCTTGTATGTATCTTCTTTCATCGCTTCTCGTCCCTAAAATCGATTATTGCCTCAGCCTTTTTGCCAATACTCCAAAATCCATCATCCTACTCTTACAACGCATCATCAACTCCACCGTTCGAGTGCTACTACGTCTCTGTTGCTTTGACCACACATCCACATATCTTGCCCAACTCTTTTGGCCTAACATCCACATCCGCATACAACTCCGCCTCTTCTCGTAACTTTTCGTCTCATCACTGTCGGCTCCCTATCTTTCATCAACCTCCTATTCTTAAACGACACTCACCCCATCTCTCTATCGCTGCGTTTCCGTCATTCCTTCTTACTCCACGTTCCCAATTACTCCAACAACTAGTATCCGATCCTTCCTCGTCGCCGCCCCATAGCCTGAAATCAGCTCCCACTCGACGTCCGCCGCGCTCCCTCCTTTATCGCATTCAAATAGCTTCTCCGTTCAAACTTTCTCGATACAAGATATAGACTTTTGTTTGTTTTTTATTCGTGGTCATGTAAGAGTGGGCCAGTACTTATTGCCACGAAAAAATAAATCTTTTTTACAGATGACACCGAATATTATTTTTCACTTAACTAACCAATGACGGAACTTTTGCAAAACAGCTTTGAATTTCATCTGTTATTGGACAGAAACAGGGCATTCCTGTTTTCCAAATACTTTATTTCACTTTTAGGTATTATTTATTGCTTTCTAAACATATTTTTATACTTTAATTATAACGATATTAGTCTCTTAAAACTTTATTTAAATAATTTAATTGTAATTTAATAAATAAATAATATCAAATAATATAAAAATAAACTAGTGTTTATTTATCCTGATCCTAAATTCAAAATTCAGTGATTAATTGATCACTGATTGTTTTATAAGTGATTTACAATCAAAGTAATATTTACCATTACATTTGATCCTTCTAATTCATTAACTATTTATTAAATAATATGTAATATTAAATAAAATACATTAAATAATGAAATTTTACTAATCACCATGAAATATGTAATAATATTAGTATTCTATAAATAATATGTAATATTAAAAAATACATAAAATAATGAAATTTAAAGAATTGACGTAATATGTAATGATATTAGTATTCTTAATAACTATTTAAATAACTTAGTTGATCAATATTTAAAACAAGGGTAATATACAAGTAAAATTAAACAAAAAAATAGTAAAATATAAATATCATCAAAATATTATAAAAATAAATTTAATTTCTTTGGTGTTTCTTGTAATTACTGCACTTATTTCATATAATAAGTGCAGAGGCGGTAGTTTAGGGCGCTTATATATTAGAAATCATGTGTTAGAATTTTGTCCAAGTTCTAGTTATTTAGACATTACAATGAACTCAAGGTGGTCTTTTGTGAAACACTTTGAAAGCATTTCTGACTTACCGATTTCAGTAAACTCGTTCCAAATAGCCTTTTTCTTCTTCCGAACCATGCTATTACCGATGATAGAAAAAGGACTGAAAGGGCTGTGGGAAGATCGAACGGAAAACAATTTTCATCAAATAGATAGATCCCAATGACGGTTCATCAAACGCATATTAGGGATCTTTAACATGGATTTCATGATAAGTATTGCAGAATACGGATCCTTGTATACAAAAGAGGATCATGTTGTATATGCTATTTTTGCAATTAATCGTGTTAATCGCTGTGTAATGTTTTCGAATGTCCTAATTTGAAGTTATCGATATCGGAAGTAGACAAACTTGTGATATACATTCGACAGTGAACGTTATAAGAATTTTATCAATCTGCAGATTCTCTAGAAATCACCGGCCATCCAGATTTTATCAACATCTGTTCTAAAAAGCTGGATTATATGTTTTTATGTCTGTAACGTGATTTATACAAATTGTAATTATTGATTTTTTATCCCATAAAGTCGAAAGCGGAATTCAGATTAATAAAGCTCTTCATTAAAATATTATAAAAATAAATTTAATCTCTTTGATGTTTCTGGGTGGATCGTTATAACGGTCGAAACATGGTAACATAGCAGTTTGTCTCGATGAACTACAATCTTTATTCTAATACTATATTATTCTAATAATCGTTCCTAAAATTAATGTATAAAAAATCTAAATATCATTAAACCTCAAATATAAATAAATAATTTCATGAAAATTCAATATATCGTATTCAATATATGAAATTCATCATTTTTAATGTACATTTATATAAATTTTAATCGTATTGACTTTAAACTTGTCAATGCTTGTGATATTATGTTCATTCTAATGTAAATAACAGTGACTAGGAAAGATAATACACGAAATCCACAATTTACAAAATATCACACATTCAATAGACTAATTTTTGCAATGTTAATTGTTAAATCTTTTGACCTTGGCACTCATGGGAGCAGCTTTTAGTACAGCATCATCCGAAAGGCAAGCTACATTGAGTATTTTATCTTTAGATAATTTAGCGGAAACTAGTCGATAAAAAGGATTCGACTTAGCAAACTCATAGTGATCCCTGATCCAGTCTTTCAGCTGTCTAACAATATTCTCTTTTCTAATTAGTATAAAGGAAGTTTTCAGACGAACAAGGAATTTACTAAAATCAACATACTGAATGCTGATAATTAAGTCATTCATATTTAGCCACTCGGATGGCCACTGAACATTTACAGTCCATTGCGTCCATTCTTTTTTGTTTAAATCAACTTCTACGATAGACATATCAGAGTAAGCGATTAAACAAGTTTTCAGTGATTTATCTTTATTACCGAATAGACTCAAACATGTGGCTCTTGGAAAAACGGCGTCTTTACAGGCACGAGGTGATACAGGCTTCCATTGTTTGTGCTTAGATGAAACTGTTGTGACAGAACCATCAATATTAATCCACGCTAAAAATTGTGGACTTCGAATTTCAATGGCAACCACGAATTGCTGTACAGTATGAACTTTGTCTAAACTCACAATTTCTTTATTAATACTGTATAGTTCAATAGATCGGCTGTTAGATAGTGCTAAACAGGATTCGCCAAATTTAATAAGCCGGTAGCACTGCTTTAATTCTGGAAACGGAATATTTACTTTGTCAAATGAAAGTTTTTTTATGTCAATTGAATTTGGATTTCGTTTCCTATTTGAGCTAAGTGAAGACCAACACAGCGTGACCGTTCCGGCAGAATCACAGTAACCGACGTACAAACCATTATCCGTTTGTAATAAGTCAAAGCAATGAACATCTTGCTCGTTTAATGTTCTAAACACATATCGTTTCTCCGGAATGAAATCATATAAAAATAGTTCACAACTATTTTTCGCTGATTGCATAAGGAAAAAAAATTTTTCAAATCGAAGAAAAGAAAAATACGGTTGACAAGTCGATACTCCAAAGCGCTTATCATGTGGCTTAATTTTCATAATATCAGTGCAGCGTAGATTCCCGTCATTGGAAGCGGCAATTAGCAGGTTCCGTTGTTTGTCTATGCATAGCCCTCTAACATCGTGTGAGTTGAAGGAAATCGAAAGATTTTTATGCAGTGAATCTTTGTCAACAATTACTTGTACGATTTTCGAATCGACACCACTGCAATATATATTATTATTCATTGAAGTCATACATAGAATATCTGCAGAGTGAGTAGTTAGTGAGTATAATCGAGTTGCGGAGTCAGCCTGCCATAGGTACACACGACCCCGGCTGTCGCCGGTGATGAACTGATCACTGTCATCTGAAAACACTTCGCATATTGCCCAAATGATTGCCTTTGGTTGAACATAAGCGCTTTGTACAATTGCTGATTGATTTATAAACTGTACTGTTCCCTCGGCACCTCCAACCCCTACCCAACTATTTTTCTTATTTGCACAAATACAAACTAATCTTTCTTTGTTATCACCGTAAATAATGTGTCGATTTAAAGTCCAACAATCGGCATTGTATTGTATTAAAGATCCGTTTTCAGTCACTACAAGAATTGTGTTGTCTGAATACTCACAGAAATCCCATGGAGTACCATCTTGTAAATGGCATACTAGCTCCGAATTCGGAAACATCGTGTTATAATTAAATAGCGATCCATCAATGCAACTCACAAGCAAACGTCCATCACTGATAAACCGAGAAATGTGAGCACCTGGATTTATGGGATATTGAATTAATTTTAAAAAAGCTCCGTCAGTACTCCAGAGTTCAACAGTAAAATCAATCCGGATCAGACATAACAACCTGTCAGATTCATTAAAGCATATCTGCTTTATCGGACTGCATTTAGCATTATGAATTTTAAAATTACGCATTAGAACTTCCATCTTAAAGTTTGAAAATGATAATTGTAAGAATAAATTATTATTAATAATCTTATAAATTCGTTGTTAACTCGCAAAAATCAACTCAATGGAAATCAAATTTCCGATAGCTAATTACACAGATTAGATATATATTATATATATTAATTATATAATATATAATTATTATAACATACAAGACTATATCCATGCAGCTGTTTTGTCTGCTCACAGTAAAACCAATTTTGTCAACAAAAACTTAATCATAGGTTTGTCCAAAGCCTCACTGCTCGATGAGAAAGGCGATATAGTCTTCCGAGTTTGCCGTGATGCAGGGTCCTCACAGTAAGAGAGTGACCTCGTTTAGTAGTTCGCTGGCTTTGCTGAATACAGTTGACCGGGAATCCGTCACGCTCGAATAACATATCCCTAAAACAAAATATCAAGACATACTATACTAGTACGGACTGAAGGAACTCCTATATTGCGCAAGCGGTCCTTATAAGACAATTTCTTGATGGAATGGCACGATCTCGTCAACCTACGGATCTATGAGATCCTGAGGGAAAATGTTGAACAGTAAAGGGCCGATAACCGTACCTTGAGGGACTCCGGCACAAACATGACGTTGTGAAGAAACACTACTGCCTAGCCTCACTTGATATGACCAACCCTTCACGAACGAACTAATCCAACGAACTACATGGGGATCGATGCCGTATTTAGCCGAAACTACTAGCAGAGTATCATATGGTACTCGGTCAAACGCCCAGCTAACATCAATAAAAAATTACATCGACCCCACACCCATCTGCTACTACATCTACCCAATTTTCACGAGCCATAATTAAATTACTGAGGCATGATCGACCAGTGCGAAATCCATGTTGAGAGGGGTGCAGAAGTTTAAATATATCCATATGAGAAGTTATGTATTTATGCACGAACCTTTCAAGGCATTTACATACAACGCTTGTCAGACTTACAGGACGATAATTGGACGGGTCTTCTCTGTTCCCTTTTTTGTATATAGGAGTAATGTGAGATCGATTCCACTAAATCAGGCACTTCGATTCTAACCGAAGTGCCTGATTATTCAGAGATGATTTAAAGAGTTTATTCCGTTTTCTTAAAAGTCCCACTAACTCATCGTCAAACCAAGCAGGCTTGCATTTAGCAAGGTTTTGTAAGGGTTTCAATGGAGGGACGCAGTCTGTGATATATTTGAAGGAAGCTGATAATGTATCCCAATCACTGACATGTGTAATGTCGCTATTGTTAAGACCCGTTCTAATTGCGAGCGTACGTAATAAATCAATATCCACTTTGTACCAGTTACGTTTCAGATGTTTAGTTTCGGCAGGGGATACATTGACAAGAGCACTAGAAGTAAACTTAATGACAAGATGGGCACTAAGACCTATGGGAGGATCATATTGAATTTCATGGACATCTAGTGGAGATTTACTAAAAACTAAATCTAGCAATTAAGAACTATGTCCCATAAACCTGGTTGCCTGAGTTACGTGTTGTATAAGAGATAGATCATCAACGAGAAAGTTCCATAATTCCGTATCCAAACGGCATCCACCTTGATGACATTCGAATGGGGTATTCCCTGTTATATTAGGAATATTGAAGTCTTCAAGAAGGATAAAATTTGACGACTTTGTGAGATCAGTAAGATACTCAATTAAACTTGGTGTTAAGAGAGATGAGCGTGGAGCACGATAGCATACACAAATGGTCATGGTGATGTCACCTGATTCTATCATTAAAGAAAGTAACTTTATTCGTCCGACGCAATATGACATGGAGTTCCTTACGATAATTCTGTTAGCGACGTAAAAGGCAACTCCACCCCCTCTACATTTATCATGTCGGTCTGTTCTAAATAATGAGAAGCCAGGGATGGCAACACAAGCATTACTAATCCCACTGTGTAGCCAAGTTTCAGTAATTGCAAAAATCGACATATTGCTGTTTGACAAATAACAACTAAACTCGTCAAACTTCGAAACTAAGCTGCGAACGTTAAACATGCAATTTTCAGGGGATGTCTACTACTATTCTTTGAAGTCTCATGCAGGACACCATGGAATGAAATTAAGTCATCTAAGACGCTACACCGTGAGTATTTAGGACTAACTTCTCCTAACGTACAATTGGACGTCGTCGGACCACCTGAAAATTTCGGATACAGAGATCATTATTATATATAATTAATAATATATATTATTAACTATATATTAATTAACGTATATATCTCCTTAATAATAAGTAAGATGTTGATTTGTATTAATAAAATAATTCTCTATAAACATGATCCATGTTTATAGAGAATTTATAATTATGTCCACGAAGAAGATTTAACACAATTGTCAACCGAACGTGGAAAAGCTGGAATAAGCTACCAAGTCAAGTGGTTTCGGCCTCCAGTATTTTGTCCTTCAAGAGAAATCTGAAGAATGTACTAACTTTGAACAATCGGATTTTCATTGATATTTTTTAACCCTGTACCCAGCCTGTACGAGCTCTACGCTCTTTTGCTGCTGTTGTATTTAATAATAATAATTATATGTGACAATTTATTATTGCTGAACTACTTTTTTTCTTTCTTTTTTTTCTTTTCTTAATATTGTGATCAGACAAAATAACTCTTTTATGTGTCAAAGTCTTGTAATAAATAATAATAATAATTTTAATTAATTTGCTTACATGACCTATCAAAATCGATGAACGTAATGCGATCGAACCACTCGGATAACCGTCCAACCGGTGTACACGCGCATACATTTGATATTTTTTTAACCCTGTACCCAGCCTGTACGAGCTCTACGCTCTTTTGCTGCTGTTGTATTTAATAATAATAATGTTTAATTATATATACCGGAGGTAGCTTATAAATTTAATTTATACTTACTATATATATTGAAAGTATCAATAGGGTTATTTAAACCACAGCTTGGGATCCCTATTTCTATCGGATTCATAAATATTTCAAACTAGGTAGGTATTTAAAATTTAACCAAAGCTTGGCTAAATTTTATATACCTACCTATTTTGAAAACTAGGGTGAGACAAGATTTGTTTTATTTACGTTTCTGGAGGCACAAGCAATTTCCTCTGGTAGTGCATTGCAAATGTTGATTACACGATGGGAACGTCTCATTATTCGAGGATTTTTACCAAAGGGAATTTATAGATTCCTACTGGTAACAATATAATACATAATTCCCCCCTGGAATTATGAATTGTGGACCTCAGTCCACAATTCATAATAATTGTAATAATCCTGTGTTATCTAAATGATGCAAAATTCTACGGGCAATTAATTTCTCCAGTACTTTGCATATTGAACTTGTGAGTCTTATAGGTCTATAGTCTGAGCAAGATGACGTATCGATTTCTTGGGAATTGGGACAGTAATTAATGACTTTCACGAATAAGGAATCCAAGAGTTGGAAATACTGTATGGAAGAGTTTGGTAATAAACGGAGTAAGACATGAAGACATAGGCTTTAGACGGAACGGATAAGTTCGGATCATTTGAGCTATGAGGATTAAGATTTTTTAAGTACGCCTCAACTTCACTGGCATATATTTTAGAAGTTGTTGATCGTTGTGAAATATCTCCTAATCTCTAAATAATATCAGTTTTCACAGAATCATCAATCGGAAGAGAAAAGCCCAAAGCTAAAGATCCAGCAATTTCAAATTATTAGTTAATACACCATTCACTGTATTAATAGAATTGATTAGAGAAGGAATATTTCATAAGCCTTCATCGCAATAACTGCTGCGAACTCATTTCGCTTTCTTAGTTTTTAGTCTTGTATATGAGTTTCTTATTGTTTTATAACGAGGAATTAGATTCGAATCTGAGCGTGACATGCGCCAAAGGTGATTACGAGTTTTCAACATAAGCTTCAGATCTTTATTAAATCAAACGGGAAGCTTTTTTTCCGAAATTGCACGTCTTAGAGCGAATGTTTCTGAAATATTCATTAGATAATCCAAAATCTGATTAAGTAGTTACTTATCTTCACCTATCACGTGAAGTTGATGAAGCTGACTAAAATTTTAAATTTTTTCAGTTCTGACCTTCAACCATTGATGCTTAAATACTTTCTCACAATTACTACAGAAACAAATGCTAGGCATATACACTAAAGTTAGTACACAATGATCACTGCTACCGATCGGTGGCAGATAACTAACTCTTTCTATGTCAGTAATACGTTTAGTGAATGCTAAATCGAGAATGGATCCCGACCTTGATGAACTACATGTAGGTTTGTATATATGCTGAATTAGAAGCAGTCAGCAACTAGGAATTTGGATAAATCCTTTTCATTCATGCTACCTACAGTAAAGAGAGCTTCTGACTCGTTTGATTTTGGTAGATTGAAATCGCCAACGAGTATATAATGTTTGCTAACGCACAAGAAGCTCAACAGTGGCTTTAAAGCATCAAAATTTATTGGAACTGATGGGGACAGATACAGAACGCAAATATTAATACTGACGGACTAACAGCTGGCATAAAAGAGCAAACTCTCAAACGATCCATACTCGTCACATTGAGATGATATATTTGATATAATAAAATTGTTGCGAACGTACGCAGCAACTCCACTTCCACGTTTATCCGATGTTCGATAAGCTCGTAGCAGTCGATAACCTGGAATGTTAATAAGGGTATCTGTAACATGAATATGTAACTACGATTCAGTTATACATAAAAAAATCGTACGAATGTGACAAAATATGTTGCTTAAGTTCCACAACCTGAGCTAGCAAACTACGAAAATTTGAATAGCCGATCGACAAATGCCGTGAAACATTACTAACACTATATGTTTATTGTTTCCTCTCAAAAATACCTTCGAATGAAACCAGACATCCTAACGGAGGACAAATTTCTCGACTGCTACTGTTTGAAGAAGACACTATCGGGAGATCCACAATCTGACCACATTGTAAAAATTCGTTGTTAGTTTTGCTCATAGATGCTTCATCGGAACGTATCAAATATTGACATACAATATTCTATAAGAATATTGTAAACTCCTCCGTTCCCATCTTCTCGACACGTGATTTATATTTCTGTTTTTTGATTTTTTTGGTCATGTAAGCTTGCACAGGCACACATTTGCCACGTAAAAATAAATCCTTTTTAATGAGTAAACGATTTTATATAATTTTCAATACTTTTATATAATTTTATAATATAAGCAACTATTTTTTTTGTTCTATGTTAAATAGAACAAAAATAGCAAGCATATCGGGATTTAACTTAATCAGAGCTAATCGTTTTTACAAGGACGTCGTGATGGCGGTGTTGCTATTTACTTGACAGAATTTGCTACAATTTTAAAGATAGAATGATACTCTTGTGATGATATAAATTTATAATGTTTAATTGTAGTGGCGATGCTACGATGATTCAAATATGCATTAGGTGTCTTTTACAGGTCACAAAACTCGACCTATTTCGATGATAGAATTAGGACACTATTGTCGGTTCCATGCAGATTAAGCTGCCCACATGTTCTTGTTGGTAACTTTAATATACCGAATATACGTTCTGAAATCATAGGGATGCCTGATAACTTTACATGTAATGCTAGGAATGTCGACTCATTTTTTGGAGATTTTTGACCCAATAACTACTTTTGTTTCAGCACGTGTGTTGTGATACTAGGTTAAGTAGACTGAGTTCTTCTATGTTGGACTTAATATTTTTGAAAAGGGAAACCCAAGTTCGTGGTCTTAAGTATATTCCTCCTTTAGGGTCTAGTGATAATGAGGTATTCACATTATTGATTCCTTCATGATCCGAAGTTATTTCGAACGATATTGAACCGATAGTTAGTAAGCGACTATATCTTGTTGATACTTCTAGACTGTTGTGGTTCGCAAATACTGCTGATTTTTCATTAAGTTGTCATTCTACTGTTGACGATTTTGGGACCTCACAAAAGAAAAAAAATTATTCATCGCAGGTGAATTCGCACCATTGAAAATAACACTACCGTTTTTGTTGTCTAATCGCTTCAATGTGATACTTCAATATTATTACTTTTATAATGCTTTTAAACATTATAATGCCATTAAACAAGAAAAGATGGTCATTGCATCATTAGAAAGTGAAGCCATTCGTATGGAATTAAGATTAGATCTACAAAATTCAATAAAGTTTGCTTCGGACAAGGGAGCATCTTCGTGGCTATGTACCAAACCAACCCGAATGAGACATACGAGGCTAAATTCACAAGAGTTCCAAGACGCAATATGCGCAAGATACAATCTAAAAGCAAGCGAAACATCACTAAAATGTGCTTGTGGTTCTTACTTTACAACTTCTCATGCATTGTCATGTCATACTGGTGCCATGACTATTATCAGACATAACTTAGTGAGAGACATTGTAGCTAAGGAACTTGTAGGGGTATGCTGTGACGTGCAAATTGAGCCATGTTTACGATCTATACCAAACAACTACGTATTTAATAAGCCAACAACCTGCTCTGATGATCAAGCGCGGTCTGATATAGCTTGTAGAGGAATTTTCGGAGGAAATATGGTGCGATCCTTTTTGGACATATGCATTTACAGCTCTTTGGCACCTACATACTCTTGCAAAACTCCTCTCGAATGCCATATATACCATCAACAGCGGAAATATGCAAAGTACGGTGAACGAATTGCAGATATAGAAAGAGGTACTTTCTTTCCTCTTATATTTTCTACGTCAGGTGGTATTGGACCTGAGACAGATAAAATACTAAAATGGATAGCAGCCAAATCTGCTGATCGTAATAAGCTTGCATACAGCGAATGTATTTCTAGGCTGAAATCAAAAATCAGTGTCGCCATTGCAGTTAGTGCATCGGTTTGTATACGTGCTACAAGGCTTAGAATAAACGAACAAACACAGAATTATCAAACATAGTAAAAGATGGGCAAGCGTCTAAGATTTACATCAATGAATGATTTATAATGCTTTTTAATTTTGGATCATAATCACAAAATAAGTTGTTTCATATTTCGATATGATGCTTATATCATATAATAATGCTTATATTTATTTTAAAAATACTTCTAATATATTTCACTATTTCACTATTTAGCTAGTGAAGACTAGCTAAATTGTTTTATTCTAAGACAGTTAGTTTCTTCGTGGAGCGGCCCAGTCAACGTATGTTCGACATTCGTTGATCAACGGTTAAATAATTGGTCGGCTTACATCACCCGTGGGATAGTCTTTTCATAAACTATCTCAGATACCTCCGATGACTCCAACGGCGGATTAGGCAATGGACGAAACGGCGGAAGAGAGTTACGAATGCTTGTTTCCTTACAATAGCGATGTTGGATCATCAAAGGATATTAACAACGGGAGATAGCCGAACATACAAAATTACTCCGATGACTTTAACGGTAGATTGGACAATGGACGAAAAGGCGGAAGAGAGTCGCGGAGACCTGTTTTATTACAGTAGAGATGTTGAATCATCAAAGGATATCGGGAAAAGGAGATAGCCTAACAGACAAACCAAGACAATGAAAATAACAAGCAACAAATTTGCGAAATATAAATCAAGTGCGAAGAACAATGGTAAACTCCCCACTGACCGAAAGACTCTGCATTGTCGGGTGCCTTGTGACCAGGCAGTTGTAAAGATACAGCTAAAGAGACATCAACACCCAAAGCGGACTATCCTTCATGTAGGAGGGAGCGCGGCAGACGTCGAGAGGGAGTTGATGCCAGGCCAGTGGGGCGGCGACGAGGAAGGATCGGAGACCGTAGTTGTTGGAGTAATTAGGAACGTGAGTAAGTGGGTATGACGGGAACGCATCGATAGCGAGGTTGGGCAAGTGTCGTCTAAGAAAGGAAGGTTGATGAACGATGGGGAGCCGACAGCGATGAGACGAAAAGTTACGATAAGAAGGCAGAGTTTGATGCGGATGTGGATGGTGGGCCAGGAGAGTTGGGCAAGATATGGTGATGTGTGTCGAAGCGACAGAGACTAAGGAGCACTCGAACGGCGGAGTTGATTATTCGTTGAAGGGGTAGGATGATGGATTTTGGAGAATAGGCGAAAAGGCTAAGACAGTAATCGATTTTAGGGAAAAGAAGCGATGAAATTCGATTCATAAAAAATAATTCGATTTTTTCATAAAAAATCGAAGTAATTCGATTTTTTAGGAAAGTCATCACGATTCCAAGGAAATCGAGATAATTACGAATGATGAAACACATGGTGGATATCCAAGGCTAATGATTTGAACAATGTTTTCAATTAATTAAAGATTAAGTAGATTTAAGGACATAAGCGATCACAAAAGAATTTGTCAATTCCTTCAGATATTATAAGACACGATGAAAAAGTCGAAGAGCAAAAGTAATAAACACGTATCAAATTAAAAATTCGAGTACGAAAAGAATACGAGTATAGTGATTGGGAATAATTTGGATTGTGACATTTTGATTAAAGAAATTCTACATCTACGGATTTAAAGAAAGCATGACTAAAGGCCACAGTTTATTCTAATAGGCGCTTTGCGCACACCGATTCTAAAGATGATAAATAAATAAAAAAAGAAAACTAATATGTAAGTTGATGGAAAATCACATTTAAAACGAATGAAAAATAGAGCTAAACAAGATTATATTCATCATATAAAAGCCTCGTTTTGCTCAGAAAATTATGTTATACCAATAATAATACTGAATGCACTGCTAATAATTTCAGAAAGAGTTAATTCAAGAAACTGAGTAATTTCCAAGAAGAAAATAAGCTTATTCAAAATCACAATCTTGGGTTTTAGAAAAAGGCGTTAATTGAGAAAGTTAGGAGTTTGCAGGAGTTTACAAGGAAGAACTTTATAATTTACCACTTCTAAGTTTAAAAGTGGTAAGGTTTTATAGTCACTCGACTTATTTGTTATTTGACAACATTGAACATTCTGCATTTGATTTAAGTCTTGAAAAAATACGTGAAACCCTAAGGATAGCAATTAAGTTGGTCCTATTGAGATCTTTATTCCCCCAAGACTTCCAATTAAACAGCAAAATTTAAAATGTAGGTACCACAAAGATCGCCTTAATCACTAATACTTTTTAAATAAATAAAGATTTTCTTAATTAAAATAAATCCTTTTTTTAATAACGACACAACCGATAAATAACTAAAAATATAAAACAGGCATGAACAAACAGGTCGAAAAGACGACCCATTTCCAAGACTTCCTATATTACGGCCTCAGATACAGCGGGATCTGAGCCCTCTAGCCAATCCAACACGCCGCCTTTCGACTGAAGCACCTGGGGTCTCTAACCACCCTGAAGAGTCCAATCGAGGCGGACTATGCTCGGTAATCGCAAGATGAGGAGATTGAGAAACCTTAATCTTTGCTCAGGGGGACGTCCTTTTGAAAATAAGACTAATTCCGAGATAGCCCAAGTACCCCATAGGCGCACTTTAGTTTTTCCATTCAATGACATATGCTGAGCCCGTTTCAGAGCCCGCCTAGCTCTCTTCAGAACACATTTGAGTCGATCCAGGTCAGCTTTCGCTCACCAGGTCACCGTAATGGTGAACCCCAGGTATTTTACTCGACGTGTGAAGGTGGGAGTGGTTGATTAGTCAATATGGACCGGGAGAGGAGATAACGAAGGTAATTGAGATGCGGTCTAATGCAGCAGAAAAGTCAAGGAAAAGAGCCACTGCGAGTTGATGACTGTTATCCCAACAAAACTGATGCACTTCACCAATTGCTGAATGTACCGAGCGATCTTTTACAAACCCATAAAAACACGGCAGGATCAACTTACGCCTACTTTAATGGACGCAGATTCTACGTGCAAGCGCTCTTTCGTAGATGGAGATAAGGGAGTTTTTAATCGAAATGGGCCGCATATTTTAGGACATGGGACCGGAATACGCTTGGGTAACAATAATCTACGATTAAATTGATGCCGGCTACATCGGATGGTGAGGTTTAATGCATTGTGACGGCCACTTCTATTCTTTGATCGGTTGTCAAAAGCTGACATATCCGAGAAGATAATTGAGCGACAGATTTGGAGGTGCCCAGAAGTGGACCCCAAAAGTTGAGGATATCTGTAACAGATAAGTCCCTGCTTCTGAATTCACCCCGAGACTGGATTGGTTGGGGAGATTGAGTGGCTCAATAATTATATAAGGATAGTGACTCTTTTAAAACTTTGTCAAGGCCAACGTTCCCAATCCAACCCAAAGCCTATCCTTCCAGCAGACAAACTTCTCCTTCTTAAATATATTCCAAAATTAAGACTGAGAAGGGTTAAAAAAGCAAGTATCGCCCTATCTCTGCTCAGATAGAATCTATATCTAAAGCCCCAGTATTTATTCGAGCGAGCCTGTCTGACTAAAACAGAGAGATCGGGAAGGTGAAGCATTTTGACCAGGAGACGTTGAGTTTTGTTGGATTGGAATTGTAAATACGACCTTTATATGTAGTCGATAGGGACGCGGTAGCTTGCGTAAAGAAGAAGGAATATCCGATTGGATATTCTTATATATTCCTAAGATTGGATAGCCGCCTGAAAGAAAGCAACTCTGATGGGGTCAAAGTGAAACCTCCGTCTAAGTAACGTATCATCCTCAATCCTTAAGCGAATCAGGTCCTATGGGGTGGACAGTTGTTGACGCGTCTGCTCAGTGCAGATGGATTTCAACAATCACATCTTATGAACGAGTAAAATGTCGAGAAGAGAATTGGTTGTTGAGCAATGAAAGGTGTGGGACGGTGGTTTGTGAATAAGGTAATCGTTCTTGGCTCTGCGGAGTGCTGCATTAATCCAACGACCAGTTCTGTCGTTGAAGTCACCGAGTAACATGTCATAGCCACTACCCAAAATACGGTCCAGGAGCTCATGGTTCTTGTGAATTTCCTCTGGCCTAATATAGATATTGGCTATACTGATACGTTTACCGTTCTTACAAAGTGATATAGCTAAACAAGACAGGGCTAGAAATAATAGTTTTTAAGGAAGGATGATCTTAAGGAGCATTTAACTAGGGTTAAAAGACTGAGATAAAGATGAGTGAGGAGGAGTAATGTACAGATTAAAGTGGATGTAAATGTGCTTAGGGATAAATCGAGTAATATCCTGGGGGAGACGGATAGACCGCGTCTCCTGAAGGACTATAACATCTGCATCTCTACCAGATAGAAGGCTAACGGCAGAAGCACCTTCCGAATTCCGCTGAACGATATTCAGTGAAAAAGGCTCTTGATTACTTCCCATCGTGTTACGTCAGTTGGAGTGGGATGCCCCGTCTATCCCAGACCAGAGGTGGAAGGCTGCCTTTCCCACAATCGGCCATACTAGAAGAAGTCATTTGCCCACCGGCTCTATCTTCATTTCTTAAGGAGGCTGCCGCTACTCCCAGCCATTATCTTTCTTGACCAACTTTAAAGAGTCCATTCTTTGTTTAGAAGCATTTCGATTTTTTTATGACGGGGCTTTCTTTGTGTATGTCGTAATATTCGTCGTTGCAGGAGAACGTTACTCCTCAAACTTTGTCAGAAGGTATTGAGTTAAAGTTCGCAACTCGTTCATATTTGCATGGTGCCTAGCATCTATAAGCTTAATGATATCATAGTTTTTCATTGTAATATCGGTAGATCTATTGGCCGAGAAGGCATCAGCGAAGGTGGCCGTTTTGCAAGGTGATCCACTATGCCGCTTCTTGTAGTCCTTAAAGTAGTACTTTTTCTTGACCAAGAAGGATGTTAAGCGCCGCAGTTAAAACAATGTGGGAGGCAATACACACTTTCCCGAATGAACATCATATGATCCGCAGACCCCACATGTTCGAAGCCGATCACAATTAGAAACCCAATTCCCCCATTGCTGACATAAATTACAATGGGGCTACGTCAGGTGATCGGAATCTATGAGGGTTAATGACAAATTGTAACTCAGAAAGGGGTTACATGCACTGTTTGATAGGCATTTAGTCTGGACAACGGACGTTGAGCAAAATGCAATTGGTAATTGTAGGCCGTTTCTGCTCGTGATAGAACGCATATTATGTACTTTATATGTATATTCTAGAGCCCTTACATCTCCCTCTGACATGCAGGGCGGAAAATTGTTTATTTTTAAGGAAGCTTGAATAGGCTTGAAAGTTGTCGTACCGTAATCTGTTAAGTTCTTGAAAAGTTTCAAAATAATAAACAATTTCTTGACAGGAAAAAAAAACAAATAATATACAAGATTTTTCCTGTCAACTACTGATCCGGGTGTTGAGTCGTGAAGCCAATGCACGAACCAAGCTACTCCAGACATCGCGATCCTGGGCGACAGACCAGAGTTCTCTCTCATATAGCCATAGACGGTCTTCGGTTAGTTTCGAGATTTAATCTCTCCACCAGTACTGAGGTCTCTTTCTAGAGAGTCCGGCCTGGAAAACACTCCGAGGAAGGCGGTCCCCATACATCATTAGAACGTGTCCTAGCCACCTCAGCTGACTTTCTTCGATATGGAATAGCAGCGACTTTACTCCGAGTCCATCAAACGTTTGAATTTTTTATTTAAGTTAATATACAATAATACGATATAGAATAATACTGGTGATAGTTTTATTTATAATAAAAAGTTTCCCAAATTTCATAATATTTTAAAGCTACAATTTAAATAAACCTAAAAAAATATTAGACCTCTTAAATTTAAATTTTTTAAAGAATTCTATCAAATTTAGTAATATTTTGAAATTTATTAAACGTCTTTTAAAAAATAGAGTATGAATGATCAATTGCATCGGCAATGTCACTCTTTTAGAGAGCTAAAAGTATTTGCTCTATAAACTTATCTTTGATAGACCGAAATTATATTATTAGTTTAATGATATGTGATTTTCCTGCATAAACTATAAATCTTACCACAAATGTAATAATGTTATAAGAAAAATTATCGAACTCATTAAATAAAATGCTGGGAGTTCCTTATATGAATGAAAATTTGAAGTCTTTATTTAAGAAGTTTATATATAGATTTATTAGTTTAGAAATTTATAATGCAAATTACCCATAATATTTTGAGTTAAAATCTAAATCTAATGAATGTTCTGTAGTATATAAAATTCATTGTGATAGTTGTAATTGATCATTAGTCGGACATGACAGGGATTATAAAAACGTATCACTGAATATGTTATCATCAGGTATTATACAGTAGGTTTATTTTATAAAAAATAATGTTATGCCCAATAATAAAGCTGATTTCAATTGAAAAATACCATGAGTTTATGTGTTTTATTTTAAGTTTTATTTATTGTTTTGTATTGTTTTGAATTCCTGATTATTTGTCTCTTGTTTTAACATGTTTTTCGAATATTTAATATCAAATATTCGTTTTTTAAATTTAATTTGTTTTGTTTTTTAATTTATTTTATTTAAATCAGCTAACTGAGTTTACGTATTTAATATAATTATAAAATAAACAAAACATAATAATGCTAAATCAAAATTTAATAATTAAATAATAAAATTAATAATTGTTTTTAGATTTTCTATAATTTAAATCAAGTTAAAATAAAAAATTGAAATTTAAAATAAACGTCATTTTTATGAATTGACTAATAAATAACAGACGTTGTGTCAGAATAAGGATTAGAGGTCATCAGGAGGAAAATTGATAATTTCGATAATGACTAACAAATGATTGATGATTTGTTAATTTATGGTATAATAAATTAATAATCAATTATAAACTAATTTTCAAATATGTTAACAAAATTATTAATAAAATTATTAATATATTAACAATAATTATTAATAAAGTATTAATTTTGTTAATAAATTCAATATGAATATATAAAATAAATGCGAACGATATTATTACTAGATGACTGTATTCTTTCTAGCTGTCTAGTTGCTAATATTCAAAAAGCAATTGTAAACTAATTTTCAAATATATTAACAAACTTATTAACAATAATTATTAATATATTAACAATAATTAGTAATAAAGTATTAAGCTAAATGAATTTAAGCTAAGTAAAAGTTTTGAGCATTTAAGCTTTTGCATTGTTTCGTTTGCTTTGTGTTGTTTTTGGTTGTGCAGCACTTTTTCAATATAAAAAATAATATATTAAATTATTTATAAAAAAAATACAATTTTTAAATATAAAAATATTCATTTTTATAAATAAAAATACAATTACAATGTTATAGATACATAATTTACAACCTTGTGATAGTTGTAATTGTTTATATATTGGTTAAACTAGACAAGGATTCAAATAACGTATCATATAACATAAAAATAACATAAAACGGTCGTGATCTAAATTAATTTAGATCATAAGATTAATTTTGATAAAGATTATTTCATGACAGATTATATCTGTCATGATTATAACAGGAGACTTGTTATACAGGAAACACTATTGATTATAATAAGGCAAGAATTGTTATTTTAATTTTGAGTATTACTGGTTTGAATTACTGATTATTTGTTTCTTATTTATTAAAATTATTAAACTTAAGTTGTTTTTCAATTACAATTCCATAATTTCCTTTATTTATATTAATATAAATAAATATCTACATCACCATTTCTAAATTCCTTACCCGTTCTAAAGATTTCCCAGATATCAAGAAGTGGAAAATAATGGAAACTGATGATTTGTGTTTAGTAGTTATCCAATCTACATTTATAGTATTTTCCATTATGGGTAAAAAATTTTCGGAGAAATTGTATTTAGAAGAAATAGCAAGTCGCGCTTCTGGTCGACCCCTTTATATTATATCATGTCGTAGAAATGAATTCAAATCAAATTTTTCGTTTCTGATATGATTAAGTTCATTACAATTTCTTATGATATAATAAATTGTAATGAACTGTTAATATAGTGATATTTGTTACCTATCAAACATGAGAAATCAAAAATAATTTCCTCTTTTCTTTAATCCAGCTCTAATAATTCTTTAACAATAATTGATCTATTTAATAAATGTTAAATAGATCTAGTTCAAAGAAAAAAACTATTTCAAAGAAAAAAACGCCTCTCACTGATTACCATGTACATTTTAATCCATAGGCTATGCGCAAGTAACACACTTGCAGTTTCCAGCCTTCCTTAAAAATTGGCTGACGTTCAAATCTTGTCGGAATAAATTTGCACGTGCTTCCAAAATAAATGATTGGAATCGGTGTTAAAGTTGAAACGAGCATCACCACTAGAATGTAATCCAAGAGTATCCAGTGAATTCGTCGACTGACGCTTGGCTGCTAAAATATTTACCTTATTTGTAGGCTTCTAATCATAACTAACTTAAGATTGTAATAAATAAGGTTTCAATAAATCTAACATTTATTGAAACCTTATTCAACTATTTAAAAACAAAATATTTTATTATACTAGAGAATTAATTCTGATTTTATTTGCATCAATATTTTTATATACATTTATATTCTAGATCTGTGATTTTTTCATCTGTATATTTTTATTCTAAATTAGCACATTTTACATGACTGCGATTCCATTGCGATTGTATAAGTTAACTAGATCGACGTCAGACAGTTTTTACAGTTTCAGATGCTTGCTGGTTAGTATAACAGAGTTTTATTAAATAATTTGTAAAGATTTACTTTTCTTTAAACATATACGTTTCATTCTAAAATCCCAATTATAAATCACACTGTGTTTGATCGATCTTGGATAGCATATTATCACATGAACTTCTATAGGTTTTAATTCAACTTTACAACACTTCGTTATCTTTTATCGTATTACGACATACAAGTAATCGATCTGTGATGAGCTTGCTAGTTATGTAAGTTTGAGAATCCCTGGGATGAGTATTTGCTAAAAATCATTTAAACTAGCTCTGTTGTTGAGCTATACCATAAAATATCATCGATATATCGACAATAAAATACTGGTTGTACATGTAAAGCTAAAAGCCATTAGTTATCAACTAATGCAGAAATAGTTCCGTGTATGTGGGTACCATCGGTGCGCCCACTATTGTCCCGGATATTTGGCGATATTGATCTTCTTCAAATGTAAAGTAGTTAAGTCTATTTGTATCTGCGTAAAATTGGATCTTCACATATCGTGATTGACCGCCTCTACTCTTCTGTTTGTTGGTATACGTGTGCATAAAGATTCAACGTTAGCTGTAGCAACCAGAATAGAATTCAGAAGTCAATTATGTTTCGAAGATTATATCTTTTTAAACAACTCAATGATACTTGCTATATGAGATTGTATTGACAGTAACAACAATTTGAGGTCGTCATTAATAGGCTCAAATACGGTTAGAAGGAAACTATGGCGGTACACAGCCTTCTGATGAGTACGGGAGCACTTGCACGGCAGTTGCGGACAAAGCAATATCAATATGTCAAACTAAAATCTGACATGTTTTGAGTCATAGTGTATGCAGTTGGAAGTAATGAAGGAATTATACTGTAGCTGGTTTCTACTGCGAAATCACCTTGTGATCACATGCAAAATTAACAAAATATTTAAACTAATCTATCAAAGGATTACAATCACGGATTTAATGATCTCCTTAGAATGTAAGAATTTATTTAAGTAAACAGATCTTATCACATCCGTGTTAAATATAAAGAATGAATGCTTTGAATGTATCTCGGAAAAATGCGGTTTCAGAAATTCATTACATTGACGGTTTTATATACTATAGAATTTTTAACTGTACTGGTTGGTTAGCCTAGTCGGTAATGCGTAGCCGCATCGATCGAAATAACTTAGGTTCACATCTGAAAGGCATTTTAAGGACATACCAAATATAAAAAATTGTCCAGGAATAATAATTTTGACGTATGCGGGCATCTTTAACGGAGACACAAGACACAATAGATGTTAAGATCTATTGACACAAGATTTTAAAACAGGCAAAACAAGGTAACTAATTTTTTTTTGAAATTTATTAATATTTGTTATTAATTTATGATCGAATTTTTAATTGATTTTTGTTTGTATTGATGGACAGTGTAGATTCGCTTTAATTTCTTTCATGATGGAATTTGATATTTAATTGCTACCAAGGTTTATCAAACGTACTTGCATAGAGTCGTCCTCAGTACACTATAGAAACTCGATACATCTAAAGCTGATAATGCAATATACTTCTTACTTTCTTTTTCACTTAGGCCTATGCATTTGTATTCGTTAGGCACATAGATTGATTTACAGTCTATTACAATCAATTTATAGATTGAATACATTCTGCCTGTTATTTCATACAACCGTCCGAATATTTAAAATACAAATCCTAGTGTCTACATCATTGTATTGCTCAAAATTAAAGTTCATTTAATTAAGTATAAAATGTTTTTCGTTAAGCTATTTCTGCTAACTATACGGTCATCCCAAGCATTCCGTATAAATGGTTTACAATTTTGTTTCTAAAATTATTTTTTTTATAAAAAATTATAAAACAGGCAGCAGTTACTGCTTTTACAAAAGCAGCAACTGCTGCCTTTTAAAACTGCCGCCTCTTAAGTATTGCATAATTTGTAACGGAGTACATATTTAAGATTTGTACAGCAAAAATCTTATTTTTCTACAAAATCGACAACGGGATTCAGGCTCTTGCTGAGTATACAACGGTCCAGGATTTATTACGAAATACGGCATTTATACAAAATAATGTTGTTTGTTAGACGTATTCATTTAGGATCCAAAGAGTGCAGCGACAATTTAAGAATGGTCCACACAGCAATTCGATCTGGTTAAGAGCATAAGCCTCAGACAATTAAGCAAAGTGTCTGAAACGCCTTCATTCACAATGTCACACAGGCAACCGAAACGACCAGTGTGTACCTCATTCTACTGATGAGTGTTGCCGGGTACTCTTCATTTCGATGCTGAAGTGGTCGTCTAGAAGTGACATGGTGACTGAAAGTCGTGAATCGAAGTCCAGTCTATTAAGCAACATCATTTAGTATAAATGCCGTATTTCCTAAGAAATCCTGGACCGTTGTCTACTCAACACATCCGTGCAGCATTATATACTCCCGCCGATACTCTCCATCGATACTCTACGTTGATACTCTTCATCGATACTCTCCATCGATACTCTCCATCGATACTTTCCATCGATACTCTCCATCGATACTCTCCATCGATACTCTCCATCGATACTCTCCATCGATACTCTACGTCGCACATATTCGTGCATCCAACACGTAAACATCAATCCCATTTCAACACCAACAGCGACACCTCACCACTGCCGTTACTCTCAAAATAATATTTCCGTCATGTACTCTAACTGTATAAGCATGTACAACAAATTTGTCGAAATATTGTGTCGTTAATTCAATGAACCCAAACATCATAGCATTAAGCGAAACCAGGATTAACAACGATATATCTGATAATAAAATCTCAATCTCAAGCTACTTTGCTATACGATCGGATCAAACCGCATCAAAATGAGGTGGAGTTATGTTATACGTCAAGCAACTGTTAACCATCACCGAGCACAGCATTGTATCAGATGATTCATACAACGAATATCTGTGGGCAACAATATCTTCTCCTGAGAGACAGAAACTAAAAATCGGTTTATTTTACCGCTCTCCGCACTCCGCAACTGAAAAGATTGGCATCTTTTTACGACATCACCTAACAAGCTTATCACCGATCATAATGCTAGGATACTTCAATATGCCTCATGTCAATTGGGACCTATATACTTCGACACATGGTTGTGATGTTGAATCATCCAATTTCCTTGATACGTTCGACGATCTCAATCTAACCCAGCATATTCACGAACCCGGAGGAAGCAACTATAAGGAGGAAGCAATCATCTGCCATTTTAGACCTTTGCTTATCACGAGGGGAGCCCACAATTGATGAAATCTCTCTCAGCTCCCTATTGGCCACAGTTATCATTGTGTCATTAGACTGGCGCTGTCTGCCAGTCTCTTTAAAACAGCTCCCCCGTCAAAATTCGAATTGAATCCCTTCAAAGCGAATTTCGCAAGTATGATGCAAGCTATTCGAAACATTCAATGACCTAATCCATATGTAATTGGCATAGATCAGTGCTGGGAAAATTTCAAATCTACCTTGATCAATGCTCTAAATTACTACTCCCCTTTAAAACGTCAGGGCACAACCCACAAAACTCCCATTTGGTTTGACTCGCAGATTAAACAAATGATTCAGACAATGGACAAAATTTACAAAATATTCAAAGGGAATTGTTCTTGGACCGATTACAAGGAATTACGAAATCAAATAAGGGCACTCAAACGTCAGAAACGCAGGTGTTTTGTTTCCAATCTTTGCCGATCATCAAAAAGATATCCCAGTAAATTGTTCAAACATATCAATCAGCTCATTTAAATCAACTACCCCTGAGTCAACTCTATATTTATGGAAACCGGTGAGCTCACATTTGATGATAAAGCAATTGCCAATATTTTCCTGGATCAATTCACGCTAGAGAGTCCTACCTGTCAGTATTGTCCCCGAGTCTCCACAGTTCAATATCCGTGTTACGAATTTACTCCATTTGATAAATTTGAGGTACTTAATGAACTTCTAAAGCTACCACGATCAATTGCGACAAGACCAGACAATATTCCTCCAATTCTTCTTCGGGAACTTGCACCAGTAATATATGAACCTTTACACACCGTATTCGATTTCTCCTTGTCAACAGGCTGTATACCATCAGATATACACATCAGATATACTTTTGTAGAGAGTTCTGCAATCAGACCTCTCTACAAAAGACGCGACCGTAATCTAGCAAGCAACTATCGGCCAATAAGCCTTACCTGCGTTGCTTGTAAAGTGCTAGAGAAACTGCTTTTTAAACGAATCATCGGACACCTAAAAGGGAACCAAGTACTCTGCGACAACCAGAATGGTTTCCGCCCAGGAAAATCTACTGTCACGAACCTCGTACTTGCGAGAAGTGATTGGATCAGATATGCCGAGGCTGGAGTTAATGTTGATGCTTTGTTTTTCGACCTCAGCAAAGCATTTGATCGGATATACTATGATGTCCTCCTTATTACGCTGGAACAGTACGGCATCAGAGGAACCCTCCTAAATTCGACTCTACGCACTTGGTGTGACCACAGTGAAGAAATCTTTAAAGTTCTCTGATTTAATGTTTGTGTGGACAACGCTTACTGATAAAAAAGGACAGAAGGAACATGTTTATCGTAAACTGTTCGAACTTCGAAATTCAAACAGATTAAGGGGACATTACCTCACGTTAAAGACCCACATTCGTCCACGAAGAAGATTTAACACAATTGTCAACCGAACGTGGAAAAGCTGGAATAAGCTACCAAGTCAAGTGGTTTCGGCCTCCAGTATTTTGTCCTTCAAGAAAAGTCTGAAGAATGTACTAACTTAGAACAATCGGATTTTCATTGATATTTGTTTTTTTTACCCTGTACCCAACCTGTACGAGCTCTGCGCTCTTTTGCTGCTGTTGTATTTAATAATAATATTATAATGTATAGCAATTTATACAATAAATTGATATAAAATAATAAATTGCTTTTAATAAATTTATATAAACAATGAATTGATATATTATGTTCGAAAAACACTACAAATGGGATCTGTTGTATTTAAAATAATAAATGTTTTCGGCAATGCATAGCTTCTTGATATACTCATATGCCGAGTCAAATATAATAGGTTAAATAAGATTGATATCACAACTATATTATGACACCTTTATGTTCATAAATATATTAGATATCTTAATTAAGATATTAGTACCGATATCAAGTACCGGTAATATTATTAATCCAGGATTATCTCCGAGAAAATTGGCCTCAAACAACTCAATCTATATTCGCTCTACAATCAGTATTGGTGAAGTAATAAAACAGAAATAGATTAAAAAATGCTTACGAAGATTTCTTTGTGTAATAAACTACAAATTGCTTTACTTATTCGAAGATGTCGATTTTCAAATTTACATTTAACACAAAGAGAATGATCACTGACTGTGAAACGGATTTATAAAAAATCGTTTGTTTCAAAAATTTACAATCTGCATAATACAGCTCGAAGGGCTCTTATAATTACCTATTTTGGATAGCCACTTAAAACAAGTACATTAATGACCTTTTGTTGTTCAGAAATTATCTCAGAGTGTAAAGAACAAATTAGCGTAGGTTGATATAGTAGTGATCTTGCTCTCGCCACTTTGGAGACGTAGATACCTTAAGAAGACCAGTTTGGTGAGATCCAACATATGTACGGCTTTATTTAGAGGTTAGTTCGAATTTTTCTTGATGTTGCTTTACTGCAACATCAAGAAAACTTACAGAATATATGTCATTAAGAGTAGTGATGCGTCACTATATGACCGCATACTAAGAGTTAAGAGCTGTCTCCAAAAAGACAAGGTCCGGTTGTCATTTTTAGATCAAGAATACATCGTCGACGTAACACCACCACTTCATAAGTCCAGGTACTCGATCATGTCGCTATCCCAGTGAGTCATGTTCATGCTAGATAAAGTTGGCCCTAATTGTGAGGCGTTTTCATAACAAATATGATAGAAATTCTATTGATCTGATCACATACAAAGCATTTTTAAAATTCTACCATGTCAGTAGGTCAGACCAATTGTTATGAGTGAGTTTGGGATCGTTAAATTCTATTAGCATATTATCAGCATATTGAATAACGTTCATTAAGGGAAAATTAGTAAATGGAGATTTCACATGTGCTGCTACAAGGTGAAAATTGTTCCATTTTGCGAATTGTCGTACTTTCAATGCAAAATCTGGCCCATCCTTGATGTACAAGTTGTCTAGTTTTGGTGATAACTCAATGATCTGATCGTTAATTTTTTATCAAATTTATAACTAAATGCCATGTAACTTGCGATAGCATATAATGATATCCCCAAGCAAATTCTCGGAGATGGCTCTTTTAAATATCACAAGGCAGCCGAAATGACTGATGATAGTACATCCTACTGATGAGTGCTGCTGGCTACCATAAGTTCGTTTAGGAGTAATAATAAGTCTGCTCTGAATGTAATCGAACTCCGGTTTTTGGCCAAATCTACGATTAAACAAATGAAGCTTGTTGGCTTGGCTCCCTGATCACAGTGTAACACATTATAGTTTTAAATTATATATCTTTTTGTAGTCTCAGCTAAATTTAATCTTATATATAGTTTGTTGAAAAATATTAAATTGTTACTCTATAATTGGTATCTTAATAATTTCTTGTTTAGTAGATGCTTTAAAATAATTTTCTATTTTCTATTTTTTTAATATATTTGAAAACAAAGATTTTACCGATATAATATGGACATATGCTTAATTATCTAGGTAAATGGACTCAATTACGTATCATTCCGTCCTCTTGTCAATTATAAAACTTACGTAAGTCGTTTTTTATTTTTATATTTATTTATTGATGTTAACTTTAAGAAAGAATATTCAGTTTCAAAGATTCGAAATATCGGAGTTTCGGCCCACATAGACTCTGGAAAGACAACGCTAACCGAACGTATTTTATTCTACACAGGCAGAATTCAACATATGCACGAAGTGAAAGGCAAAGATGGCGTCGGGGCTACAATGGATTCCATGGAGCTTGAGCGATCCAGGGGAATTACGATCCAATCGGCTGCTACATCTGTCGAATGGAAGCAACATAATATTCAGTTAATCGATACCCCCGGTCACGTGGACTTTACAGTTGAAGTGGAACGAGCACTCCGAGTGTTGGACTCTGCGATCCTTGTAGTGTGTGGAAGCAGTGGAGTTCAGTGTCAAACAATGACTGTCTATCGACAAATCAACAGATACAATGTACCGTTTTGTATATTTATTAATAAGCTAGATAAACCTAATGCGAACGCTTTCAAGGCAATGGATGACATCAGGTAATTTTTGTTTATTGTTAAAATTTCATAATTTGTTCAATTACGTCACAAATTGTTAAATAAACTTTTTATTATTCTATTAAGTATATAAGTTGTAAGTAAAAACAATCGTTTTTAGTAAAACACAAAACATATTCACCAAATCAGATCAGATAATTGAGTCTACACAGTTTAGAAAGTTAAAAATTAAAAATAAAGATAAATATAAATATATGTATAAATGTATTATAAATATAAATATTATTTATATTATAAATATAAATATATATATTATAAATAATAAATATTATATAAGACTTTATACAATTTATATTTATATAACGATAAAATTTATAATTAAAATTAAAAGTAAGAATCAATTTTTATAAATTGAATAATAAATAATGGACGATGTATCAGAAAAATGAAACAGAGGCATTGTTCATCCGGAGGCATTGTAATTTTATCAGGTTTCAGCAACTAATTTTTATTAAGGTTGATTGTCTTGTCTGCATCAAAGGTTGTGTTCTCCTAGATGACATACTAGCAATATCATATATATGATAGGCTATTGATTAGAATATTATAGGCTATTAAATATACAAATTATATTTAAATTGTAAACAAAAGTTTTGGCTGTTAAATTGGGTTTATTAAGTCTAGATTTACGTATTTTATACTATAAATTAAAATTAAAGATAAATAAAGGATTATATGAACTTTTATACAATTTATATTTATATAACGATAAAATTTATCGAATAATAATAAAACAATAATACATAGCTTCAGTATTTCTGACAGAAATTGCCAATAACACATTATTTTTTATTTTAATAAATAATTTAACATAAATAAAAACAAAAATGAATAATTATAAGTAATTTAATGGTATACGATGAATAAAGAATAAGACACATCAGAAGGAACTGATATGTTATCATGTTTCGACCCATATTCCTCGTTGATTCTAATGAATCAACGAGGAATAAATCCTCTTTCACTAATCGAAATTGCTCGAATAAATAACAATTGCAAATTTAATTTCTTTTAATTTAATTGCAAATTTAATTGAATGATTATTTTTTAGATTGTGTAGCATTAAGACGTAGTGAGATTCGGTATCATTCTATAAATAATTACCCTAAAATACGTTGTTTATTTAATTTAACTTTAAATAGCTCATGTTTTAACTCTTCTGTCTATTTCTTATAGAAACTAAAAAAACCGTAAATTTATTTCAAAATACAGATATATACGGAGTTTTTGCTATCACCAGTAAGGATAAAACGTTGAAAATAATTCATAAGGAACTAAGTTAATGTTTGTCTAAGTAATAACCTGGAACGAAGTCTAAGTTTATCTAAATAATAATGTTAATCATTTTTTCGTTATTAAATTTTCGCTATTTTTATTTGTATTTCTACTTTTGTATTGTTTTGTCAAGGAATCGTCTTTGCAAGGATGTTGCGTTTGTTACCATCCCAATGGACAGCAAAAATGGTGTTAGTGGAGTGATTGATGTACTTAACATGAAAGCCATCTATTTTAACGGTAATTTTGGGTAAGTACTCCTTTTGAGATGATGGTACTTCGGAAATAATGAGGATTTCTACAACATTATAGAAGTATTTTAGTTTATCTATTGACAATGTGTTAAAATGTATCACTCGGAGATACGCTTTTATCCTAAATGTTCGTGAGATCAGTAGATATTGTTAATGTCTAAGTTGAATACTAAGATCAGGCTTCATGGCCGATTGTTAATCCTACTTTATCATATTTTACAGATGAATACACTCAGAAACTGCTCAAACTCTTACGAAAATCGAGGAGTGTTGCATATTGATCCACTAAACCCCATTATCTTTTCATTACTTTTGATCGATCTTTCTACTAAGAAACTTAGAGAAAAAACCTTTGAGTTCGGTACTCTATGCTGATAATTGGTTATTGTTGGCATTGACAGTATGTCCGCGGAAATTACTTTAAACTCATTATTGGCCAACTGTAAAATAATTAATTTATTTAAATCAATATCGAAAAAATTTCGAAATGATGGTCGTCTATGCCATTCAAATCAGTCAGTTGATTACTAAATTATTTGATTAATTGGTTACATTATTTTATTATTATTTATAAAATTAATTATAAAATTACATTTTTTATGATTATTTATAAATATAATATTTATAAATAAAGATAGTATATACTTATATTAAAGTATTTTAATATATAAGTAATTTAAGTGTTTGTCTTTGAAAGTTTTGTTGTCTTTAAAAGATCAACATAAGAATTAGTTGATCAAACATACAAATATACATTTACGATACATTACTATAAGTCTGTATTACTAATGTACTATTATTAACTTACTACAAATCTTCCTACTAAGAAGCTTAAAGAACGTAACTGTGATATAATTCGGTACTCTACGCTGACGATTTAGCTATTGTATGCACTGACATTATGCCCTTTCAAGAAATATATGAGTGCTTTTAAATTTCCTAATAAAGACAAAAGTTAAAGAGCCAGTGCTCTGGAACGAAGTTTTTGAATTAATATTTCAAACACACGAGGTGAAATCTATAAAGAACGAGATTCAGCGTTAATTTCAATTGTGCATCTACAAAGACGTTGTTTCCGTAAACAATTTGTTTACATAAATAAGTAAAAACAATATGGCATTGTAACGACGTCGCTGTATAGCATTACTATAGTAAATTATTTTAACATGAAACTCAGATGTAGGGATTCTAATGGTAGAAATTATAAAGCACGCAATGGCTTGTTCAGTGACCTTGTAGTGCGAACATCCTTTGATATTACATACATGCGAGTTCATACACAAATCAGACTCCAGTAAAAGTTTTCGAATTCCATCAGAATCGCAAAAAAAAACAAAATACATCAAACGAGTAAACATAGTTGAACATTTGAATATAGTTGAACATCAGTTCCTCCTGATGACCTATAATTCTTATTATGATACAACGTCTGTTATTGAATTTACTGAATCATTTAAATCATTTTTATTTATTAACTCAAGTTGAGTTAATAAATGGAAGATGTAATTTAACGCTAAAAATATATTTTAATTTAGATTATTCAAATACAAACTTGAACAGACGATGTTATTCTTAACATCGTCTGTTATTTATTATTCAACTCATAAAAATTGATTTTATTTTAAATTTTAATTCTAAATTAAAATTTAAAAAAAGGTTTTTCAACCTTTTTTGAGTTTTAACTTTCATACTTACTAACCATACTTATTCTGATATATATATTCTGATACATAGTTTTTTATCTATTAGTCAACTCATAAAAATTGATTTTTATTTTTAATTTCAATTTATAATTCATCTTGATATAAATTATATAAAATCTTATAACAATTATTTATTATTAATTAATTTTTTATTATTTAACTATTTAACTTTTATTTTGCATTATTTTTAATTTGCAATATAAAATACGTAGACTCAGTAAATTGAGTCTACGTATTGAGTCTAAATTAATTTGATTAATTTTTTAAATTAAGTTGACGTTTTAGTGATTAAGTAATAATATAATATAATAATATAATATATAATATATTATATTATAAATATATTATAATATATTTAGGATTTATATAATTTTAACAGTTCATTATAACGGTTCGTTTCTTAGGAACAACATTATTGAGGAATATCGGTCGAAACCTGATTACATATCAGATCATCTTGAAAAATACTTCAAGTAATGCCTAATAACATTGCAGTTACTCCTATAGATGCAAAATACTTCAAGTTTTTTAGGATTATAAAATATAGTATAATATAATATATAATATATTGTATATAATTATATATTATATAATATATAATATAATATATAATATATTATATTATAAATATATTATAATATATAGGATTTATATAATATATTAATGAATATATCAATGAGTTACATTTGTATGTCAAATGCTAAGCTATTTTTTGATCAAATGTCAATTTACTTTTTTATTAATCCCTCAATAAAAACCTAAAATTATTTAAAAATTAAATAAAAAGATTATATTTATAATAAATAATTTTATTTATTTAAAAACAGTTTTATTGTGTTTTTTCAGATTTATTACTCCCTTAATCATTATGAATCATTTAAATCATTTTTATTTATTAACTCAAGTTGAGTTAATAAATGTAAGATGTAATTTAACGCTAAAAAATATATTTTAATTTAGATTATTCAAATACAAACTTGAACAGACGATGTTATTCTTAACATCGTCTGTTATTTATTATTCAATTCATAAAAATTGATTTTATTTTAAATTTTAATTCTAAATTTTATTCTGATACATAGTTTTTTATCTATTAGTCAATTCATAAAAATTGATTTTTATTTTTAATTTCAGTTTATAATTCATCTTGATATAAATTATATAAAATCTTATAACAATTATTTATTATTAATTAATTTTTTATTATTTAACTATTTAACTTTTATTTTGCATTATTTTTAATTTGCAATATAAAATACGTAGACTCAGTTAGCTTATTTAACTTGTTAGAGAACGATCAGGTCCTCGTAATCTAGCGAAGATAACAAATTGGAAATCTCGAATAACTCAGTTAGCTTATTTAATTCCACATTTTCCACTATGGTGATATCATTATTCCATTAAATCGAAACTAAAAATGTATTAAAAATTATTGTTTCATTGACTTCTTCAGACTGACCTTTAAAGCATTTAGAGTTTTTTTTGTTAGTGAGTGTGAATACGAACTTTTCTCACATCAGATTAATAATGACGTGATACTACTATCTTAAAGACGATTCTCTAACAATCAATTAAACTAATAAGACAATAAAATTTCGAAAGGGCGGTCCTCCAAGTCGTTCGGATGAACTATTAATCGACAATGAACAGTTCGAGTTTTGTGCGAACTATTAAGGAATCTAGATACTGTCTCGATAGCCATTCACCTTTCATTTTCAAAAGAAATACCTGAAAATAGTAAGAGTAATCGCAAATATAAGCCCATTATCCTTTGAAGGTGCGCGCTTTTATGCTCAAATTATGTTACTCATTTGTTAATTTGGCGGCTTAACAACTTTTTGGTCTGACTTAAAAGCTTTCAATTTTAAAGAAATCGGTAGATGTCAAACAATATTTGAAACGAGTCTTATCACTAAAATCTTCTATCACGATGTCATTGATTCATACGCGTTTTGTGAATTTAACGAGTGTAATGAATATATTGTTGTGATTAACTTAATATTTATAGGTTCTACGTAGTTTTATTGCTGCCTATACTTTATTGTTGCCTCCAGTATCCATCTGGGCAAATTTAATGTCAACGGATTTTGAGAAAAATAACTTTAATAACCATAACTTTAATACGTATGTTGCTTACTAACAACTATCTCTTATATCAGAGATACTTTAAGGGTACTTGGAAATGTTTAATCTCACTATTTATAATATCTAACTCTACAATCCGGAAATATCTTTAGTGAGAATGTGGAAGTGTCAGACATTCCTGAAGAGTGCAAAGCCATATCTGAAAAATATCACAGCAATCTAATTGGTATAATAAGCATTTTTTATTTGAATTAATAATTTTACACTCAGAGCAAATTGCCGACAAAGATGAGGAAATCGGTAACATGATTTTAGAAGAAACAGTTCCATCAATTCAACAATTAAAAGTAAGAGGCTTTTAATAAATTCAGCAATTAAAACAAATAAAAGCAGGAAGCGTTCAGTTTGTCTTACTGTTTGTGAGAATAAAAGAGTCGCGTATGAATTCGTTTCTAGACTATTCTGTGCTGACGTTTTGAAAATTGCAGTTTCTGGCCAATGCTTTTAGTGATTGAATAAATGACTCTATATCCTCATCGTGACGTAAAGCACTTGTGGATAGGATATAGCGAGCCAGAATCTCATTTGGCTTCTCGATGTACAAACCTTCTAACGTTTGCATTGCCATTTCGAATTCCGTACAATATTCAATAATCTCGTACACGTTTACACCGACGTGCATCATAAGATACTTTAATTTGTTCACATTGGGTTGTGTAGATAGACAGTAGGTGAATGTTTGATTCCACTGTTTGTCTCAAAATTGATTTTTAGCTTTTTAAAGTTATTACCAATTATCACACAAATCAAAATTTATTTTTTAAATTCTTAGCAAGCGCTTCGGAGGATTGTAGTGCAGAATAAATTTCATCCTGTCTTTGTAGGATCAGCACTAAAAAACAAAGGGGTTCAACCGCTTCTCGATAACATAGTTGAAAATTTTCCGGACCCAACCGAAAGAACTAACTATGCCATTGATAACAGGTATAATTGATTAATGCAAATTAAGTTATATGCTTTGTTTATAATAAGCTATAATAATTATTGCAAGCTATTGATAGGATTGGGGGAATTATGAACTCGTGAATGTATCAATTAGAATTATTAGATTTCTTTTATTAGATATGTCAAATAAATAACAATATGTCTTTTATATGTCTATATCAGGCACACTTCTAAAATCAAATTTCTAATGATTTTTTACAAACTATCGTTACGTCATAAATTATAACTAAATCATTTGTGTTAATTTAATTCGAATTATCGGATTTCTTCCAGACAAAAAGGCGAATATTTCAAAACTCAATTTAATATGTTTGTTGTTAGACACACTTACGCACATTTATCGTTTAATAAATTTTGGTCCGAACGATCATTACATCATAAATTATAAATCATTATTATTAATTATTCTATCAATAATAATTAATAGAATAATTCCATCGATTTAGCCATACGACTGTCCATCGATATAATTTCATCGGGAACACTAGATGCCTTTGTTGCATGCAGACTCGTTGCTCTCAAAAAGAAGAATGGAAGTGTGAGGCCAATTGGTGTTTGCGATGTTGCGAGGAGAATATTATGTAAGACAATCTTATATATAATAAAATTTGACATGCAAGATGTTGCTGGACTCAATCAGCTAGCTGCGTCCCAGAAGAGTGGTATCACTTTGCTACTCACTCATTACAAAAAGCGTATAACTCCGATCCGAACGTTTGCCCGTTGGCTGTTGATGCGTCCAATGCGTTCAACCGAATAAATAGATAGGTTTCACTTCACAATATCGAATATATTTATTCTGCATTATCTTGCGCTCTTCAAAATATATTCGCTTCTCCAGCTGAAATGGTTTTAGATGGTGCCAGTATTATGTTCTCTGAAGGGTTTACTCAGAATGACATCTTTGCGATGGCCGGATTTTCAATGGCATCCCTACCAATTATTAACAAAATTCATATGACCGTACCGAACGTAATCCAAAGGTGGTTCCCCAATGATGCTACTTTTGTAGGTACTATCAATGATCTCAAGAGTGTTTGGGATATTTTAACAAACATTGGTTAGGATTATGGTTATTTCGTAAATAAAGTCAAAACCCAGCTCTTATCTCATGTAGCACTGAACAAGGACTTACTTACTAGTGAAAATATTAATACGAATACCACTGAAATCGAGATTCTTGGTATTCCCATTGGAACCATAGCCTACGTCTCGACCTTCACACATTCGAAGATCACTAAGTTGATGGCTTCAATCAGGCGACTATGCCAAGTGGTCGAAGTTGATCCGCATATCGCATATGTGGGCCCGACTAAATCTGTTCAGATGAAATCGAGCTACTACACGCGCTATACTATGCAAAGAGTCTGAATAGACCCAACTTATATTGATGATAAATTTATGAATTGATTCCAGCCCTACTAAATCAAAATGTGGATGACAATTAAAATTTGATTCTCACCATGCCGATAAAGTGAGGGGGATTAGGAATATATGATCCAACGTTTACAACTTCCTTGGACTATTGCAGCTCACAGACGATGTGCGAAACCTACGAAACCGGAATGGGATGAAATGAGCCTCGCAACATTCAAGGAATTGAACTATGCCGTCTTACATCCAATAGAATCATCTCATTTCGTAATAGGCTACAACAATTACCCCTTTTAACTAATCCTATCATTGCCAACCGCCTTGCGCATATTTATCGGGACGGCGCTTCTTCCTGGCTAAGTGCGTTACTGTTATCAATCGACAATTTCCGATTATCTCCTGGTGAGTTTAAGGATGCTATTTGTACCCGATATAGATGGACTCGAGTAGATTTAGTCAAGAACTTGTGCAAGTGCGGTTCAAGTTTAAATATGCCACACTCTATAAGCTGCAAAAAAGGCGGGCTTCCTACGATCAGGCACGATTCGATTCGTAATTTAATGGCAAGCGTCATTCCGGAAGTATTTCCTTGTGTGGAAATTGAACCAACATTATCTCCAGTGCCGACCGGATTTTCGATGGAATCAACTTCAACGACTCTAGACTCGAATGCACGATTGGACATTTTTTGTATGGGGTTGGGAGGATCAAGATTTGAGCGGACATTTTTTGATGTCACTATCTTCTCAACAGTTGCTCAATCTTATGTCAACCGCAGCACATCATTCATTCCGTTAGTATTTTCGACAGTGGGTGGTTTTGGCGGTGATGATGGAAGACTTATTAAGACGATTGCTCCAGCGATGTCACAGAAAAACACTTCAACTTACTCAGACCATTTTACGAAGATAAAGATGAGGTTGTCCTTTGAACTTGCGCGTGCATCATCTGCTTGAATGCGCGCGGTACGGTCGACCCGTAGAAGGGCGACTTTTTCAATTTTTTATGTTATACATTACGGCCCATTTGAGGGTAACGATTTTTGTACATTCTTCAATAAATAAGTCTTATTAAAAAATTAATAATAATTAATAGAATAATTAATTATTATTCTTTTCTATTATTGAATAATAATTATTCTATTATTAATATTTCTAATTAATTTTTGATTGAATTGTTTATTTAATTATCAAATCATGTAATAACATTTTGTAAATCCCACGAATAATTTGAACAGCATATTATAGTGATGACGAAAATCGAAAGGTTGTTTGTAATCCTGAACGATCCACCAAAAATCCACTCTTGGCATTCGTATTTAAACTAGAGGTATCATTTTAAGATTCAGTATATGCTTCTATATACATATTTAGGCTGGACGTTTCGGTCAATTGTCGTATTTAAGGATTTATCAAGGTGTTCTTAGAAGATCAGATTACGTTTATAATGTCCGCACAAGGAAGCGAATCAAGGTTAATAAACTGTATCGAATGCACTCTGATAAAATGGAGGTAACTTTCATTTATTCACCTTTAAAATAATATTTAATTCATGTGTTAAATGCATTTTTGATTGTATATTAAAAAATTGTTTTACTGTCGTTGAGGATTTTTTTTAAATTTACAAAGGACATTTATATATAGACTTATGTAATCGACTTTGCATGTTAATGCATATAGTCTATCAATGTATTATACATTATAATAATGTATTAATGTATTATCAACATAATATTATCATTATTATCAAAATTACATTATTGCTATAATTACATTATATTATAGATATTACCATTTTTTAAACTTATGATTTTAATTTAATGCATGTATATGTTGGCTGATATTCTTAATTGTGAATAAGAAGACCCGAATGAAAGACCAGTAAAGTCGGAATAAGAAGACCAGATGACTTGATTATGTCTGTGGCGATAAGATAAAAAACCTTTTCCCACACTAAGGCCATCTTTTAATGAAGTTTTTATGAAGTATACGGAAATAATTTTAAATCAAAACATTTTCCAGGTTCCAATTATTCCCGACGAGTCGAGAAAAAAGAGTGTTTAAATGATGAGACGTCCCGGGAAAGTAGTCGTAGACGTAGCCTTGATGAAAGAACGAAAGACTGTTAACATCTGAAGCGTTAGTTGATCATCAACTGATAATATTGTTCAGCATGCGAAAGCAACGTTATTGAACTAAGCTTGTTAATTCGAAGTATGGACTTTAGGATGGAATTAAAAGGCAGATATATCAAAACTCTATTTCTTGTGTAATGGTTTTTTTACAAAAGGTCATAAATGACAAATAATTAAATTTTTTAATTAATTAAATTTTATTTGTTATTAATTTCTTTTCTTTTTTTAAATTAAGATAAATCACTTAGTGATTCAGATTTTCAGATCTAAAAAAACTATAAAACTATACAATTATTTCTGTTAGTTCCCTCGCTAATCTCGCAGATAAGATTGATACTTTCTGACTGCATTCCGTGGAGTTAAAAGTTTTGATTTACTAAACTGATTACAATTATTCCTGTCAGCTCCACTCGCTATGCTCACCGATAAGAATGAAACTTTCCGACCCGTTCTTACAGCGCTCAAACTGCTGCGCACTTTAAGAGTGAACAATATGAACACCTTGGAATCCGAAAGAAATTTCACAATGTTCTTTATAAACAAAGAACCGAGTTAACCCAACTTTAAGATAAACGTGAGTTAAATTTCTGTATTATCGAAAAAGACAGAGATGTAATGATGTGCTTGCAATGATATATTCTGCAGTGTGCAAGAGCTGCTGTCGCAATGTGCGTTCGCGCATTGATTGCTTAGCATCATGTTGCTCAAACCACTCCAAATTCCAAGACACCTTGCTTCTACCTTCCTACCAACAAACTTAAACACTTATTCTAATCAGCATTATGTTACATCTCAACTTCAATCAATGTCTGTACAACAATCGAATAGCAATGATGACGCTTGTGAAGATGGATCATCACATGAAATGCAATGCTCTACACCCAATTTTCCAGCGTCTATATGGCTACTGCCTTCCTGCTCTTCATTCAGCAAAATGCGTATTAAAATGCTTTCGTTCAGCATAGATCGTTGATCAAAATGCTACCGAACTTTCTATCTTGCGAACCCAAATCAACCAACTAGACAATAAACTCTTAGACTAGATGAAATAATAATAAACTCTTAGATGCTTAAATGCAAAATCTTCTTTCCCTGATTTAGCCCAGCTTCAAACCGACATTCAAACACCCCAATCTAAAATACAAAATCCTTCCATAACGTAACACTTAAATCATTTTCCCATATCGTTAAATTGCGGTTCCTTCTTTAGTACGCCATAAGCTCATTCGAACCCTTCAATCTTCATCTAATTTTACAGCTTCTAACATAACCAATACTGAACTTCTGAAGGCTATTAGGAATCATTTTAAAAGGACATGGAATGTGACTCTTAGAATGTTAGCGATCTTCATTCTGGAAATGATGAGTCAGAAATTCCTAATCTACTTATCGAAATGGGTCATAGTGCAGATGAAATTCGCAAAGCTACATTCCTTCGTCTTGTTGCAAAAACGAAAACTTTCCTCTTTCTTTGTACGCATCACACTGATTTTTGTACAAGTTTAAAAAGTTATCAAAGCGTTACATAAGTTAAGAAGGAACGTCGCCCGACAGTCAGTGTATGTTAATCCCGACCTCTCTAAAGACGACTGAGACCAAGAATTTAAACTTCGCAAACTCCGCAATCTACCCAAGCAAACGACGAATAGAAGTACGACGCGTCGTACTTCTACATATAGAAGTACGACGCGTTGTACTTTTATATGTTGTGACAGAAAGGTTATCAACAATTCGACCGCCAATAACTGTTGCTCTTTCTCAATTCTCTACCAAGGACTTAAGAGAGACATACTCTGTCATCTTCCACCACATGTTCTTCTTATTCGAAATGGACAAATTCCTTATATATCATCGATAACCCCTCTTAACATGTTAAGAGGGGTTATCCTCTTAATTTTTCTACACTAAAATTTTTTAACTACAAGACAGAAGGCATCAAATATTTGCGCTCCCTAGTTTTCGCTGGATACATTTCCTCATTTTACCTAACAGAAACGTTTGTTCTAGCAGAAACGTTATTCTGTGATCCTTGCATTATATCAGGATTTTATTGGATAGAAATTCCTCTAACTCTTCCCGGATATGGACGGCATTGATGGGGCTTATTGTTTCGTTTAAATTATGAATTTTTTTAAATGGAGTTCAGTAAAAAGGAGCTGTTCGATATCTGTTGAAGGATCCATATGCATATTCGTAGGCTGCTACTTTGCTCCATTTTATCATCTTCAGAAATAATTGACCAATTCTCAGCACTATGTACTAAGATTAGTTTTGATCACCCCATTATACTTTCAGGTGATTTCAACACTCATTACAAATACGAAACTTCGACTTGTCATTACAAATAATCCTCCAAATACTAAACTTCGACTCATCTCAAATTTCCTTCGTAATTCTGGATTAAACTTCAATCGTCTTTGTCAGATGCCACTTACTTATAATGTATCCAGCATCATCGAACTTGTATTTTCATATACATGCAAAAGTGACAGTTGACATGGAAAGTCCGTGGTCGTTAATTCGAAAGCATAAGTCAGTAATTTCAAAAATTGTAATCTCACATGGAATTCCTAACTCACATCATGAAAAACTAAATATCCCAAAACTCAGTCGGCGAATCGACAGCACTAAGCTGAATATATTTTATGTTGCTATTGCCAAGCATTTACTGGTCATCGATGATCTATCGGATAGCTACGTAACCATTGTAACAGCAATGGTTACGTCTCTTCAGCCATACGACATCCCCACGTTGCTCATTTATGATCAATTTTTAGCCGATCTATATTCTTACGTCAAACATGATCCCACCGCACATCAATTATATATAAGTTGGAAACAAGCTTTTTGTGGTCTAATAAAATAGTTAAATCTGCAAAACAAAAAGCTAGTTGAAGCTAGAACAAAAAGCATGTGAGATCATTTCATCTATTTTTGCTTATAGAAAACTGCTAGAAAACTGTTAGAATCGATGATTACGTATGTGTTGCCCGTCATTTGGTTCGACTTTTCAATCTTTAACTTCAAACAACTCGACTTCTGTAAATGGCATTTCGTCAAAACAATACTCGGCTTGTCACCAAAAAATGCACACGACTCCAATTTCTGCGGTAACGTCCGTCCAACTTCTATCAATTGAGTACCAACAACGTATTTGCTTATTCAAATTATCACCCTTCCAGCAGCAATTTTAAGAGCACATAAAAAAGATCAATGCCGTATAACCTGAATCCACCATAGCAGCCAATCGCCTACAACCAATTTGGCAGCAACCTAAAACCATCAAAATACTTATCATCATTCGTGCCTACCTTCACGGTTATCACGACAACATGTGTACTATTTACATTCTATGCCATGAACGTTTAATATGTTGTCGCTGCAAATTCAGTAGACTACAATGACTAAATATCTGGCATGTATTCTCTTATCCACTTTCTACAATTCCGCTTAGTAAAATCGATTCACAACATGTAGATCAAACCATAGTCTATTAATATTTACATGCAGTCTGATGATATCAAACGGTCAAATAGCAAATCTCCTTAAGTCAAAGATAAGAAGCCTACAAGTATAATTTCACCTGCAAGTCGCGATTAATATTTTAACAATTGTTTTCACCGTAAATACTGCATATTTTGCTTTCATCCGCAAGCCGAGAGGCTACAGTGGGCATTAATAAATAACTTCTGAGATTTTTATTTTAAAATTATGGTTTTATGTCAGGACATCGACTGTGCCTATGCAGGCGATATTTGTACTATTATTGGAACAGAGTCAGCCACTGGTGATACATTAGCATCAAGCAGAGATTCATTGTACAGTATGGTTAGTTGTTCTACATAATTTATTGTTCTTATAATACCATTTATTAAACAGGAGTCGATTCAAGTTGCTAATCCTGTAATTTGTATGAGTTTCAATCCAGCACATAAAAATCAGGTCGATAATTTTACTAAAGCAGTGAACAGGTGTTAGCCTTATACGAGAATGACCTCTTTAATTAATTTGTTTTAGATTTCAACGAGAAGATCCCACATTTAGAATAAACTTTGACGCAGAGTTAAATCAAACTGTGGCATACGGGATGGGAGAGCTTCATCTGGAAGTATATGCTGCCGTAAGTTGCTAATTGTCGATTATCTTAATACTAAATGTTTGGATACTAAACTGAAATGAAATTAGCATTAAACCAACGGTGGCATCGAATTTTGATTATATTTAGTGCTGTGTAATTATACTGCAAAACTTTAAATTGCAAATTTAATTTAAATTCTTATCTTAAATTACTGAAATCTTACTGTATCGAATAGAAGCTATAAATTTCTTTTGTAATAAAATGAACTTTTAGATAAAATAAATATATTTTTCAATAAATACCGCTAAATTTTTAAAATAAAATTTCAGAAATTTATTTTATGTCTTTAAATTTAAGTTGTTGAAGTAATTTTATTGCAGAATGTAAGATTCTTCAATAAATTAATTGTAAAAATATATTGTAAATTATGATTTTATAACTATTTCTAATCCGATACATCCTCAGTTATTTATTAGTTAATTCATAAAAAATGATTTTTATTTTAAATTTCAATTTTAAACTTTAACTTGATGTAAATTATATAAAATCTTTATTATTTATAGTTATCTATTATTTAATTGTTTTTTTATTTAGCATTAAATAAAAAAAATAAAATATAGAAAATACATAAAATATGTCTATATAAAATACATAGACTCAATTAGCTGATATGATTTGTTTTATTAATAATTTTGATCTGAAAGAAATTGAAGATTGTCTACTTCAACTGCGCTTTCTATGCTATAAATATCTTTTGTATGTTAAATATTTAGAGGATACTTTATGAATATTCAAAATTAAGACACCTAATAATTCGTATCTCATTTTGAAACTTAATTAAACACCCCATATATATTATTCAGATATGTTTTTGATCCATATACACTCCCAATAACGTTTGCCGCCTTATTTTTGTCGTATCATTTAAAAAAATTAAAAATAAAATATTTGATTTATATTCTCGCTGCAATAATTTTAACTAATGAAAAGTTTTGAGGTAATTGACAACACATGCTTCACGATTGCTAATCGTTATTAGAGACCACTGCTTAAATAGCTAAGTTGTAAGAGTCAAATATCTCCGGGGAATTTATGCTTGCATAGCAGCATCACCAACAAAAGCATTCGTGCTTTAGTAAATACCGCATTTCCTTGAGTACATCAAGCGTCAGCTATCGTTTTTGGTACAAAAATTATTCAGACTTTTGTATATCACAAAAACGTTTACTGCATCATTTGACATTGCGAAAGACAACGCCATTCGTAATGTATAAAATATCTATTGTGTAACATCCATAACAAAGAAAAAAAGGAAATTTTATTAATTTCAAATGATCAATATGATTATAGATCGAAACAACATAAGTTAATCAAGTTAGTGAAGAAGTTTGTGAAGAAGAATTACTCAAACAAGAAGGATATAAATATGTAAATGTTCAAATTTTGTCATTTTTAGTTGAAATTCTGGCGATGTAGCTTTATTTAGTTGTGGTTAAATTACGTTCTTTTGTCTATAAATGCTTTACATGAATGGAAAAGCATGTAGTATTTGACTAGACAAAACAAATTCAGCATTCTTAAGTTTACTGTACCAAACATCTCATTAACCATTTATTTTGCTTGGTTTAAGGTCAGGAATAGAGAAAAATTAAATTTTATATTTTAGTCTCTATTAGATTTTATATTTCATTCTTTAACAAACAAACAATTTGATCGTGATCACATTATTTTCCGCGTTTGCTGCTTCTTTAGCGGATCGAAAAAGAATTTGGCGTGAAAGTTGAACTGGGAAAACCACAGGTTGCCTACCTTGAAACGTTATCAAAGCCTTATAGGTAATTATGGCCAACAAATTAAGATTTTATTTACACCATACGTTTTTCGAAATAATAAAAATATCAATTACTTTATTATTACATTATTGGTAAATTATTATCCAACGTAATGTTTTAGGTTTGACTATTTACATAAAAAGCAGTCAGGAGGTCAAGGACAGTATGGACGCGTTATTGGATTTATAGAGGTAATGTTTTATAAGAATTTATTAATTTAACATATTTAAAACAGATTAATGGTTTGACTTAATCTTAATTTCACAATTATGGCGACAATCTCTTTATTATTTACAACATTTGGCGTTTGTGTGTATTCACAAAAAATGCTTTAATTTTTAGAAATTTTCAAGATTTTTATCCATTCTATAAAGTGACAGAACTGGATGAATAACATACAATTATATATTTGCAATGCGCTTTTTAACATCTTTCGATGATAGCATTTAAAAAGATACGTTTTTGCTTAAATATCAAGGTTAGACAAATTGAAAATTAGTAACAAATGAAGGCGTATTATTTATTTTATCCAGTATTCCAGCTGCATAGGCCCGCCATGTTCAATGATTAGTTTTTTCTTAAAATTCTATTAGAACTTAATTGTAATTTTAAATAGGCATCTTCGCTAATAATGTAGCCATAATATCTAATTATTACATGTATACGATACGACATATACTTGATACATTAAAAATATAAATGTATCTTATTTTAAATTTATAGTAATAGATAATTATATAATTTATTTACATATGAACTTATAGCGCTTTAAATTATGTAATTTCATTGAATACCTCTTTTAAAAATTGATCTTTAAATACACTATCATTTATTGTATACATAAACTCTGTTTGCGAAGACAAAATTTTTTAATCACGAATAAATCAAATTAAATTTATTGTTTAGTAACTTTTCTGTTTAAGTAAATGATATTAGATGATATCACTTTTCAGTGATGCTTATTCTACAATCGAATAAATCAGATCAGTTAAGTGAGTTTACGTTAAATAAACTAAAAACTGGTAAAATATCGATTGGTTTGAATGTTTGGCCGTGATAATGTAGGTTAGTGTCGAAACATAAATAGCAAAAAATCGATGTCATTTTTATCATCCGTTTAACTGTTTTTATTTGCCTACGACCAAATACTTAACAATTTCCATTCTATTGTTAATTTTATAGCTATTACAAACTGATATTTTAATATCCCGAATAAGCCTATTTAATGTTTTGAGTTTTTCTTACTCCTCAAATAATTATTTTATTTCAAAAACTCCTAATTTCTATTCTATACAACAATGGGTGTAAAATAAGGTATTAATTCAATGTATTTTTCTAATGTTCTATGTTATTCAGCATGGAACATCTATTGAGCATCGTGTTAGGAGCATCTGTGTTATTAGGTTTCCTCCCCTATTCTTTAACCAATCATAGCAGCGGATTAAGTTATGAAATCAGATCAAATAATTTCATTATATGTATAAATTTAGTTTTTTATAACTCAACTTTTAATAAATTTATTAATACAATAATATTTTTTTTGTTTTTACAATTGAAAAGCTTAATATGAGAATGTCATAAGCATATTGCATAACATGGAAATTAAACATGTAATTTCATTGAATACCTCTTTTAAAAATAGAAATATTTAATTTATATATATTTTTATTTTTTTGAATCGATACGTTTAATGACGCTTGCTCTATATTATGACATCATGATATCTACATGATGGTTTAACGACTACGTCTCAGTGCGTTATTTTGCTCATCGGAAAATAAACTGTAATTTGTTTATAAATAATATTTTTTCAAAAAGAAACATCATCACGATTTTATTACTTTTGGATTTTATGTTGAGGGAAATTTAAGAAATACCCGATTTCTCAAAATGATAAAAAAATAAATTTAGAATTTTACAAGGAAACTAGAATTTAATAAAATTTTAAACTAAATCTTTTATTTCGATTTTGATTTCACGATTCCTGTTTAGCCATTGTCATCTGACAAATATCTTGAGGTTGAATTTAAAAGTGAGTTGAAAGGTACAAATATTCCATCTCAACATGTGCCAACAATCAAAAAGGTTTCGCATATACCCTATATTATTAGTTAATATTTGAATATTAGACTTTTATGAAGTGTTTGGAGAATGGCGAACTCTCCGGACATCGAGTAAGTGGTATCCGGTTTAGACTGCAGGACGGTGATCATCATATTGTCGATTCAACAGAGATAGCGTTTAGTCTAGCTACTAAAGGAGCAATGCGAGATGGTAAGCTTTTGATTGAGTAATGCTGCCTATAAAATTTAATATTTTACTAAAGCATTCAAAGAAGGATGCTGGCAAATCATTGAACCCATTATGCAGGTCGAAGTTCTTGTTGCCAATGAATACCAGCAAGAAGTGGTAAAACAGTTGCTTAAAAGATTTGCAATTATTAGGCATCAGCAGACTCGCGATAATTTCACAGTTTTCGACTGTCAGGTACTTTTGCAACAGCTAGTTTATAAAATTACAATACTACCGCACTACTGCAATGCCACTTTTTAATTTTGTGGTAATTTCCTTCAAACTAAACATCATTTGTAATGGTAACTTAAAATGCTGTGAAATTTTATTTGCTGATGTTTAAGTTATTCAGGTAAAGTTATTCAGCGGATCCGCTAATTCTAAGCATATCAATTAACTCAATTTACGGTATTTTACGATATTCTATATTTAATACAACAATTTATCCAGAATAAATACATCCAGAATGAGCCGCCATTGATTCTAAACGAGCTTATTCTCGAATTTCCCATTTGTCACAAGTTCGATTAAAATAGAAGTTTTGACAAATAATATATTCAAATATTTATATAAGGATATAAATTCTATAAAATAGAATAAGCAAGGGCAAAACAGGTTTGCTTATAAGCATATTCTTATCAGAACACAAAAGCCAGCTGGCTCTGGAACCAAAGCCAAAGACAAATTTCACCAAGTTGTACTAGTGCGAAACATTGATATAATAATTCTGGTTTTGCCACAATATTATCCTCACAGGTATTGTTCCTATTCTTGATACAGCAGGACGCTACTAATCAGTCTGGGTGGGTCTCATCAGCTGCTGACCCAGACCTACATTTCACGTTTCGACCCTTATTTTCTGCTTTCTCCGTACACTGGTGCTGATCGGATTCGAACTCGGGACAATCGGAAAAAATTTCAGCTCACAGATGCAACCAAGTTAAATTAAAAACATTCATTGGAAGTGGCAGCATGAAAAACAGTGATACAGCTAGCGGATCACACACATAGGGTAGGTTTCTAATAGATCTTTGAATACGATCTCCTACCAAACGTAATATACAGAAATGTCTACCTACACCACTGGAGCAGCCAGACTAGTAGATGTAGCGTTGAATCGCGATACAGACGTCCTGAGTTCAAATCCGATCAACATCAGTGTACGGAGAAAGCAGATAATAATGTTCGAAACTTAATATAATGACTAATAATATTAATAATATTAATCTTCACAATTTGAAAGTATTAATTGCTTATTATTGCTAAAGTATTAATGACATCAAAAGTGCTGATCAAATTCCATTTAATTTTGATCGTAACTTTTAAATTCAATCTCTTGTGATGTTATTTGTTTATCGATTAAATAATTCGCTTATATTTTAACAATTAAAATTCACCTTTGAGTTTCACAGCTGGTATTTTATGTCATAGATAAGTATCAAGATACATTGCATTTCCGGGTCTATTGAAACGTTTGCGCGATTTTGGAGTCCACACAAATTAAATTGAATACTTACGTTTTGCAAACGATCCACGGATCATTTTGACGAATCTCGAATGATTTATAGATGATGTGAATGACTTGTGATGAAATAAATGCTACATACATAAATGCTACTTTATAGAAGCCTTTAAGATAAAGTTATTATATCTTAAGCCTTTAAGATAAATAAAATAAACTACTTTATTTTAGATAAACTTTTTTGATTTAGGTTCCACTAAATGACATGTTTGGATTCTCGACTACACTTCGCTCAGCTACGAAGGGTACAGGAGAATTCTCAATGGAGTATAGCTGTTACGCGTCTGTCCGCGGTGATGTTAAAGATAAACTGACAGGCGATTTCAGATCGCAAATGGAAGTTACTAGCGCAGGAACCAGATAAGAAGAGAGACCAGTTTTAATTGTAAAAAGTAGAAAATTTTACCGTGTACTCTTTATTAAAACTTATTTTAAATACAAAGAAATTTTATTTAAGTTTGCATATTATATTTAAGTATAGATTTCCAAGTTTCTATCAGTAAACTACCTATCGATATATACACGAAGTTTTTTCTATTCAATAAACAAGATAGAACTATTTCTGATTCGAAATTGCCTTCGTTAAATAGAATAAAAGGACCTTTCGGTCCTTTTATTCGAATCGTCTGTTTTTATTGGCAATTAGATTTAATGATAGACTTTCGTCTTACATTTTGCAAATTTAATTGAAATCATTTCTGATTTTAAATTAAATCAGCGTTGGTAAAGGAAGGTTCTGCCTTCAATTTGAAATCGTACCTATTATTGAGATTTATTACTATTATCAAACTATCATCTATAGTTGCTTTCCAATTTTTTTAATTTTAATTTAATTGTTCAGTCATTGTTACAATTGAAATTTTTTTTGACACTGCATGTTGCTAATATCCAATCTATAAGCAACATCACTACGCTACATTTCAGTATTTGTGGACGTCATCAGCTACAGATTTAATATATTCGGTTCACAGTTGGTCTTTTTTTAAATACCGTCATTTTAGCAAAATGCTATCATTTAGCATTTTGAAAATTTAATTGAAATCACTTCGGATTTCAAAATAAATATTTGACTAGTTTTCCGTATTGAGTTTTAGTTTTAAGTAACGATAGAGTTATTTGAACCACAGCTTGGGATCATTGTTTCTGTTTTATATACCTACTTACTTTGATATATATAAAGCAAGCAACGACCGCAAGTAAAATTCCTGCTGAATAAAATTAGGATGATCGGAACGCACATGGTTAGTTGAAAGAGGCTAGGCCCATGCTACCACGTTAGCAAATTCTCGGAGATGCCTTTTAAATATATCACAAGGCAGCTGATACGACTGATGGTAGTTCATCCTACTGATGAGTGCTGCCGGCTACCATCAGCTCGTCTAGGAGTGATAAGGAAGTCTGCTCTGTATGTAATCGAACTCCGGTTTTTGGCAACATCTACAATTATGAAACTGAAGCTTATTAGCTCCCGGAGCACAGTTTAACACAGTCAGATATAGAATTATAAAAATGTATCCTCAAAAGGATCCTGTGAGAAAGCAAGCAACGACAGCAAGTAAAATTCCTGATGAATAAAATTAGTATATAATTCAAAAGTTTATATTCGAACTGGATTTGAAAACAATAATTTATTTTTCAATTATTAACGTTTCGAAGCACAGGCTTCTTTATCAAGTGAAATTATCTTACAGAATGTCCTCACAAATTATGTTGCCAACATCTAAAGAGAAAATGACATGTAAGACTTTCATCAATATAATGATGTCACTCAACCTTTTGAAAATTGTGACGTCGCTTAACATTTAAAAATGGAACAAATTGCTTTACTTAAAGCAGCTGAAATTGATGATTTTCGTGCTTAGCATCTTGTTACACATTGTTTGTCCTATCCTATATGCTTCCTTCTTTGTTTTTTGTTGTCTTTTATTGGACCGTCAATAATAGTCGTAACATTCTTATGATTTGGAAATTCTACTATGTGCCGAACTGTTCCGTCTGCTTCAATCCTTTTGGTTTGATATCTTTACGGCGGTTGTTCTCCCGTATGTTGTATTGAGTACTCGTCAATGTATTGCACGAGTAAATGTAGCCAGTATAAAAAAAACAAATTTTTAAGATCATGTCAGTACAAACCTAAATTATGGCTACGCTACATCGATGATATAGTGATAGTTTGGCCACATGAAACAGATTAGCTGATAGACTTTGTCCGGCGATTGAACAACTGCTCTGAGCTTAATTTTGAAATTAGCTTGCTAGATGACCAGTGATGAACAGAATTTGCTAACGTGGTAGCATGGGCCTAGCCTCTTTCAACTAACCATGTGCGTTCCTGAATTTTACTTGCTGTCGTTGCTTGCTTTCTCACAGGATCCTTTTGAGGATACATTTTTATAATTCTATATCTGACTGTGTTAAACTGTGCTCCGGGAGCTAATAAGCTTCAGTTTCATAATTGTAGATGTTGCCAAAAACCGGAGTTCGATTACATACAGAGCAGACTTCCTTATCACTCCTAGACGAGCTGATGGTAGCCGGCAGCACTCATCAGTAGGATGAACTACCATCAGTCGTATCAGCTGCCTTGTGATATATTTAAAATAATATATTAATCATTTAAAAATAAAAATGCCTTCACAATAAAAATTCCTTCACAACAATTAACAATTCACAATGATGGATACTGCACTTCATTTCATTTGATAAAATTTTGATGTTACGAACGTTTTTCTTTAATATAAACGAACTGAAATGTCACTGCTGACATTTCTGTTCGTTTATACTCAAAATGCTAAAAATATGATATGATTGTATTATCGAAATTAACCTTTTCTCTTTTTATGAGTAAAGGTGATACGTTATTTTAAAATTTTTAAAATCAGGGAATTTCTCTTTAACATTCCCTTAGTAAATTTTAACATTTCACTTAATAAATTAACTAATAATCTAATTAATATTAATCTAATTAATTGATATAGTAGCATTTGTTCTGACATTCTCAGGTTATTTTAAAAAGCTTAAATTATATTTTCAAATTTTTATGCAGATTATTTTGCTTGCAAAAATTTTAAAAACCGATAAAGAGCACATTATACTTTATAAATATGTAATATTTTAGAATACATTCGCAACTTTCTTAATTATTGAATCTAAATTTTGCTTTAATCACAAAATTGTATTGTAGATCTTCTATAGATTTTGCAAAATACATTTGAATAGGAATGAGGGTCATAGCTAAATAAAAAATCAGAATATACTTAAAACCATTTCAATATATTTGTCTATAATTAGTTTAGCAGCCACGAAAGAATTGATAACGAAAGGGTAACTAGTACCGTTTCGTCATCGTTTTGACCAACCATTGCCGGTACCTCCCACTGCTGCATGCAGAGGAGGACCGGTAAACGTCACGATGCAAGTAAAATATACTGATAGATAGAAAAATGTCTGTTTATCTAAGTATTGGAAGCCTAGACATTGTTCTAGCTCTCAGTATGCTTTGATATACCTCGTGGGGTCTTGCAATCTATCTCTGCATCCAGCAGTGAAAGGTACCCGGCACTGATGAGTCAAAACGATGACGAAACCGTTCTAGTTATCGGTTTGTCATCGATTCTTTTGTGGCTGCCAAACTGATTATAAACTACTTCCCACGGAATCCTCACATCTCTCATAAAAATAAATGTCATTTCCTTTATTAATATTTTTATATTGTATTAAAAACGTCTTGTTGGTAGTCGGTTGAATTTCATTTTGTTGAGATATTTTCGAACCTCTTCGACTAACTTGTATTTTAGCTGGCTACATAATAGCTTCAGCTATCAGGTAGCATTACGGCAGAAAGCATGTTGTCCAGACCACTCCACAGAGCGGGACTCATCAGTAGACGTCCCTGTATCATCGTTGTATCATCCCTCAGCATGCACTATATTGACGATAAACATGGTGGTCCTCCATCAGATTGAAATGAGTCATTGAAATCGTCTTGTTGGTAGTCAGTTGAATTTCATTTTGTTGAGATATTTCCGGACCTCTTCGACTAACTTGTATTTTAGCTGGCTACATAATAGCTTCAGCTATCAGGTCGCATTACGACAGAAAGCATGCTGTCCAGACAACTTCACAGAGCGGGACTCATCAGTGGACGTCTCTGTATCATCGTTGTTTCGTCCCTCAGCATGCACTATATTGACGATAAACATGGTGGTATTTCATCAGATTGAAATGATGCATTAAAATCGTCTTGTTGGTAGTCAGTTGAATTTCATTTTGTTGAGATATTTCCAGACCTCTTCGACTAACTTGTATTTTAGCTGGCTACATAATAGCTTCAGCTATAAGGTCGCATTACGACAGAAAGCATGCTATCCAGACAACTCCACAGGGCGGGACTCATCAGTGGACGTCTCTGTATCATCTTTGTTACGTCCCTCAGCATGCACTATATTGACGATACACATGGTGGTCCTCCATCAGATTGAAATGATTCATTGAAATCGTCTTGTTGGAAGTCAGTTGAATTTCATTTTGTTGAGATATTTCCGGACCTCTTCGACTAACTTGTATTTTAGCTGGCTACATAATAGCTTCAGCTATCAGGTCACATTACGACATAAAGCATGCTGTCCAGACAACTACACAAGGCGGGACTCATCAGTGGACGTATCTGTATCATCTTTGTTTCGTCCCTCAGCATGCACTATATTGACTATACACATAGTGGTCCTCCATCAGATTGAAATGAGTCATTGAAATCGTCTTGTTGGTAGTCAGTTGAATTTCATTTTGTTGAGATATTTCCGGACCTCTTCTATTAACTTGTATTTTAGCTGGCTACACAATAGCTTCAGCTATCAGGTCGAATTACGACAGAAAGCATGCTGTCCAGACAACTTCACAGAGCGGGACTCATCAGTGGAAGTCTCTGTATCATCGTTGTTTCGTCCCTCAGCATGCACTATATTGACGATAAACATGGTGGTATTTCATCAGATTGAAATGATGCATTAAAATCGTTTTGTTGGTAGTCAGTTGAATTTCATTTTGTTGAGATATTTCCAGACCTCTTCGACTAACTTGTATTTTAGCTGGCTACATAATAGCTTCAGCTATAAGGTCGCATTACGACAGAAAGCATGCTATCCAGACAACTCCACAGGGCGGGACTCATCAGTGGACGTCTCTGTATCATCGTTGTTTCGTCCCTCAGCATGCACTATATTGACGATACACATGGTGGTCCTCCATCAGATTGAAATGATTCATTGAAATCGTCTTGTTGGTAGTCAGTTGAATTTCATTTTGTTGAGATATTTCCGGACCTCTTCGACTAACTTGTATTTTAGCTGGCTACATAATAGCTTCAGCTATCAGGTCGCATTACGACATAAAGCATGCTGTCCAGACAACTCAACAAGGCGAGACTCATCAGTGGACGTCTCTGTATCATCTTTGTTTCGTCCCTCAGTATGCACTATATTGACGATACACATAGTGGTCCTCCATCAGATTGAAATGAGTCATTGAAATCGTCTTGTTGGTAGTCAGTTGAATTTCATTTTGTTGAGATATTTCCGGACCTCTTCTACTAACTTGTATTTTAGCTGGCTACACAATAGCTTCAGCTATCAGGTCGAATTACGACAGAAAGCATTCTGTCCAGACAACTTCACAGAGCGGGACTCATCAGTGGACGTCTCTGTATCATCGTTGTTTCGTCCCTTAGCATTCACTATATTGACGATACACATGGTGGTCCTCCATCAGATTGAAATGAGTCATTGAAATCGTCTTGTTGGTAGTCAGTTGAATTTCATTTTGTTGAGATATTTCCGGACCTCTTCGACTAACTTGTATTTTAGCTGGCTACATAAAAGCTTCAGCTATCAGGTCGCATTACGACAGAAAGCATGCTATCCAGACAACTCCACAGAGCGGGACTCATCAGTGGACGTCTCTGTATCATCATTGTTTCGTCCCTTAGCATTCACTATATTGACGATACACATGGTGGTCCTCCATCAGATTGAAATGAGTCATTGAAATCGTCTTGTTGGTAGTCAGTTGAATTTCATTTTGTTGAGATATTTCCGGACCTCTTCGACTAACTTGTATTTTAGCTGGCTACATAATAGCTTCAGCTATCAGGTCGCATTACGACATAAAGCATGCTGTCCAAACAACTCCACAAGGCGGGACTCATCAGTGGACGTATCTGTATCATCTTTGTTTCGTCCCTCAGCATGCACTATATTGACGATACACATGGTGGTCCTCCATCAGATTGAAATGATTTATTGAAATCGTCTTGTTGGTAGTCGGTTGAATTTCATTTTGTTGAGATATTTTCGAACCTCTTCGACTAACTTGTATTTTAGCTGGCTACATAATAGCTTCAGCTACCAGGTCGCGTTACGACATAAAACATTCTGTCCGGACAACTTCACAAGGCGGGACTCATCAGTGGAAGTCTCTGTATCATCTTTGTTTCGTCTCTCAGCATGCACTATATTGACGATACACATGGTGGTCCTCCATCAGATTGAAATGAGTCATTGAAATCGTCTTGTTGGTAGTCAGTTGAATTTCATTTTGTTGAGATATTTTCGAACCTCTTCGACTAACTTGTATTTTAGCTGGCTACATAATAGCTTCAGCTATCAGGTCGCGTTACGACATAAAGCATGCTGTTCAGACAACTCCACAAGGCGGGACTCATCAGTGGACGTCTCTGTATCATCTTTGTTTCGTCTCTCAGCATGCACTATATTGACGATACACATGGTGGTCCTCCATCAGATTGAAATGAGTCATTGAAATCGTCTTGTTGGTAGTCAGTTGAATTTCATTTTGTTGAGATATTTCCGGACCTTTTCGATTAACTTGTATTTTAGCTGGCTACATAATAGCTTCAGCTATCAGGTCGCATTACGACAGAAAGCACGCTGTCCAGACAACTTCACAGAGCGGGACTCATCAGTGAACGTCTCTGTATCATCGTTGTATCGTCCCTTAGCATTCACTATATTGACGATACACATGGTGGTCCTCCATCAGATTGAAATGAGTCATTGAAATCGTCTTGTTGGTAGTCAGTTGAATTTCATTTTGTTGAGATATTTCCGGACCTCTTCGACTAACTTGTATTTTAGCTGGCTACATAATAGCTTCAGCTATAATGTCGCATTACGACAGAAAGCATGCTGTCCAGACAACTTCACAGAGCGGAACTCATCAGTGGACGTCTCTGTATCATCGTTGTTTCGTCCCTTAGCATTCACTATATTGACGATACACATGGTGGTCCTCCATCAGATTGAAATGAGTCATTGAAATCGTCTTGTTGGTAGTCAGTTGAATTTCATTTTGTTGAGATATTTCCGGACCTCTTCGACTAACTTGTATTTTAGCTGGCTACATAATATCTTCAGCTATCAGGTCGCATTACGACATAAAGCATGCTGTCCAGACAACTCCACAGAGCGGGACTCATCAGTGGACGTCTCTGTATCATCGTTGTTTCGTTTTTTAGCATTCACTATATTGACGATACACATGGTGGTCCTCCATCAGATTGAAATGAGTCATTGAAATCGTCTTGTTGGTAGTCAGTTGAATTTCATTTTGTTGAGATTTTTTTGGACCTCTTCGACTAACTTGTATTTTAGCTGGCTACATAAAAGCTTCAGCTATCAGGTCGCATTTCGACAGAAAGCATGCTATCCAGACAACTCCACAGAGCGGGACTCATCAGTGGACGTCTCTGTATCATCGTTGTTTCGTCCCTCAGCATGCACTATATTGACGATAAACATGGTGTTCTTCCATCAAATTGAAATGATGCATTGAAATCGTCTTGTTGGTAGTCGGTTGAATTTCATTTTGTTGAGATATTTCCGGACCTCTTCGACTAACTTGTATTTTAGCTGGCTACATAATAGCTTCAGCTATAATGTCGCATTACGACCGAAAGCATGCTATCCAGACAACTTCACAGAGCGGAACTCATCAGTGGACGTCTCTGTATCATCGTTGTTTCGTCCCTTAGCATTCACTATATTGACGATACACATGGTGGTCCTCCATCAGATTGAAATGAGTCATTGAAATCGTCTTGTTGGTAGTCAGTTGAATTTCATTTTGTTGAGATATTTCCGGACCTCTTCGACTAACTTGTATTTTAGCTGGCTACATAATATCTTCAGCTATCAGGTCGCATTACGACATAAAGCATGCTGTCCAGACAACTCCACAGAGCGGGACTCATCAGTGGACGTCTCTGTATCATCGTTGTTTCGTCCTTTAGCATTCACTATATTGACGATACACATGGTGGTCCTCCATCAGATTGAAATGAGTCATTGAAATCGTCTTGTTGGTAGTCAGTTGAATTTCATTTTGTTGAGATATTTCCAGACCTCTTCGACTAACTTGTATTTTAGCTGGCTACATAATAGCTTCAGCTATAAGGTCGCATTACGACAGAAAGCATGCTATCCAGACAACTCCACAGGGCGGGACTCATCAGTGGACGTCTCTGTATCATCTTTGTTACGTCCCTCAGCATGCACTATATTGACGATACACATGGTGGTCCTCCATCAGATTGAAATGATTCATTGAAATCGTCTTGTTGGAAGTCAGTTGAATTTCATTTTGTTGAGATATTTCCGGACCTCTTCGACTAACTTGTATTTTAGCTGGCTACATAATAGCTTCAGCTATCAGGTCACATTACGACATAAAGCATGCTGTCCAGACAACTACACAAGGCGGGACTCATCAGTGGACGTATCTGTATCATCTTTGTTTCGTCCCTCAGCATGCACTATATTGACTATACACATGGTGGTCCTCCATCAGATTGAAATAAGTCATTGAAATCGTCTTGTTGGTAGTCGGTTGAATTTCATTTTGTTGAGATATTTCCAGACCTCTTCGACTAACTTGTATTTTAGCTGGCTACATAATAGCTTCAGCTATAAGGTCGCATTACGACAGAAAGCATGGTGTCCAGACAACTCCACAGGGCGGGAATCATCAGTGAACGTCCCTGTATCATCGTTGTTTTGTCCCTCAGCATGCACTATATTGACGATAAAATTATATTGACGATATATTTTTATATTCGTTTGTTTAAATTATTTTAAATTTTTTAATTACAATACGAAAGTCTTATTTTTGACAATTGCAATTTAAACAAAACATTTAAATAATAACAAAACATTCGATAATTAAATGGCAATTGAAATTGCAATCTTGTCATGTTATGACCAGACACCCTGATCGGTTAGCTTTTTAATATAACATTTAATATGACACTCTTACTTTTCCAATGTTATTTAGCATAATATTTTTAAGCTCTTTAAGTTTAGCGGTTTGTGATTTTTCGGATAGAACCGACAGTTTTGAATATCGATGAATACGTGATAAAATGTTTTCTCATTAATAAACACATTTTGAATCAAATTGGCCAACTTCATCAAAATGCTTTAAAGTATCATTATTTGTACCATTTTGTTGCTCAAAAAGTAAAATCCATTTAAGTTTTTTTTTCATTTGGATAATTTTTTTTGTCACATTGTAGATGTCAAAACATCAGCTTGGTTCCGTGGATACATTTGTAGGCTTTGCTAATCTTCCAAACCAAGTGCATAGGAAAATTGCCAAGAAAGGATTCGAATTCACATTGATGGTTGTTGGTCCATGTGGCCTAGGAAAATCGACACTAATAAATAGCCTTTTTTTAACTGATCTTTACCCGAATCGAAAGATAGCAATGGCGAGTGAAATGCTGCATCAACAAACCGTTAGAATTCAAGCTAGTACAGTTGAAATCGAGGAAGGTGGAGTTAAAGTAAAACTTACTCTGGTAGACACGCCCGGTTACAATGATTCACTTAACGTTACCAATTGTTATCAGCCAATTCTAGAATATATTGATACGCAATTCGAAAAATATTTGAAAGATGAAAGCGGCCTGAACAGAAAAAACATTAGCGACAATCGCGTACACTGTGTGTTTTTCTTCATATCCCCATTTGGCCATGGTTTGCGGGCAATAGATATTGAATGCCTGCAGGCATTGCAAACTCGAGTTAATATTGTACCGATTATAGGACGGGCAGATGCCCTTACTACTTCTGAATTGGCTAATCTGAAGGCACTAGTGCTCAAACAGCTGGCTGATAACAAGATAAAAATTTATGAAATACCTGCTCTCGACAACGACCCAGTCTTCAATAAAGATGATAACAAACAAACGAAAAGCAATGCAATTGGTGATAACGAGCAACTGATCGATGACGATGCGGAATTCTTCGAACAGAACCGTCGTCTCCGTAAAACGGTTCCTTTCGCGGTCTGTGGAAGCAGAGAATATTTCGAGTTAAAATCAAGCAATGGACGTCGGGTGCGCGGTCGCATGTATCAGTGGGGTATGGTTGATATAGAGAATAGTGAGCATTGCGACTTTGTGCTGCTACGTGCAATGTTAACAACTCACATGCAAGACTTACAGGAAATCACCCATGAAGTGCACTACGAACAGTACAGATCAGAGAAACTTAACATTAAGAATGACCAGGATCAAATTCTAAAAGAGAAAGAAGCTGAGCTTAAAGCAGTCCAAGAAATGCTTGCCAAAATGAAAGCGGAAATGATTGAATCAGGATGCAGTGTAACGAATGAAGCCGGTAATAAAAATGTTCTTGCATAGATTAGATAATGTGTTTGACAAACGACAATGAACGATTAATCATTCCATTTAATGACCTTTTGTTTTATGTTTAAACTTGTTTTCAATGCATTATTGTTCATTGACATATCTGCTTTTTAATCAAAAAGCTGTATCTTCTAAGATTTATTTATTTAAAATTTAAGTTTATTTATATCGGAACAAACTTTATACTAAAGATAAAGTTTAATTCTATCGCAGATATTCATAATCTCAGTATCACGACTTTGTTCTAAATATTTTTCTAATGGTTGGTAAAATAACCCCATTAAGAAGTGAGAATTTGTTTGTCTCGTGTCATATCTTATTTACTATCCAGCAAGCTGGATAACTTATTTTATGTAATTTTGGATTCCAATATAATATAGGTATAGTTTTATTATCTAATTCAACTTTTATACCCTTTTTATCCATTATAGAACAGTGACTTGTAATAATTGTTTCTAAACTCAACTCACTACGTTCCATATGTTGGATTTACATTTAAATCACTAGAATTAACCTCTTTCACTAGCATATCATAATAAAGCTTTTTGCATATGAAGACAAAGTTATTACTAGCTTTACCAATAGTTGTTATTATATAGTTATCCTTTAATTTAGTAAGTTCTTTATACATATCTTTATTAATTTGATCTTTTCTTTTATAATTGTTTGTTATTTTCATTTTATTTTTAATTTTATCAAATATATAATCTTTCCAATTAAATTAAATTACTTAAATTAAATTACTTAAATTATTCTAAATCTTTCTCTAATTAATGGGGTGGTAACAAATATCAATTGGTTAGTGAGGATGTGTCTCGTGTCAAATCTTATTTACTACACAGCAAGCTGAATAACTTATTATTACCTAGCAAGGTAAAATTTCATAAGACATAATTTAAATCAGACATATTTAATTTTAAAATATTTAAGTTATATTAGTATTACGAACGTTCATGGACCTTAGATGAAACTAACAAAATCTCGGTTACCAAGCTACATAATTTAAATCAGACATATTCTGATAATTATGTTTTTAATAAATAATTATTACTTAACTTTTTAGCAATCATTTTCAGTTCATAATTTATAATTGATTACTAAGTTTACAAATATCTCATATGAATATTGTTATTTTCTGTTTTGCGATCTGTTTAGTTTCGACTATGGAGCTATGTTTTGGAAGGTTAAAAATAAAACTATCGCTTGTAAATGTGAAGCATCGTCTTGTAAATATAAAAATATTGTTTGATGCTAGACATTTGAATGTTTATGACATTGTAGACGATGCATAACTGTAATTTATTATGTAATAATTTCTTGAATTTAAATAACATGTTTGTTTCTTTAAAAAATTGAAGAAAATCATCAACTTAAATAAATAGGGTTTTTATTAAATTTAACAGATTTAATAAAATGTATGGATTAATTTAAATAATGAAATTGTAATTAGATAGTTTTCATTCGAAAAGGCTAAAATTCCATTTCTGCTTAGAATTGCAGATTTTTTATATTGCATCGTCAATTCATATTTTGCTTAAATTGATGCTTTCAATCATCTAGTGGTGAATTTATTTTGAACTTTACTACATTTTGCTATATCTTTCATTGTATCTATTTTAATATTTAAAAAATACCAAAATGCATATCGTTAAATTAGAATGAGCAAGTCTTCCCTAATTGTCGCACGTTTTAGATCATTAAATTAACTTTTAAATGATTCAATAAATCATTAGTTTATTTTTCCGAGCAAAATTATTATTTTTCTCGGAGAAAAAGCCAACTAATGATTAAATTCTCTCTGAAAGCAATTTTAAAATATTCAATAAATATTTCTCAGTTATGACGTTTCGGCAAGTAAAGTTAAGTGTATCACTGTAAACAATACATAATTAATTATTATTTCGATGATTTGAATTTTTCAATCTGACTGTCAAATTTTATACTGGATATTTTCTATACATCCATATGTTGGGCTAAAACCTGATAGCATAGCAGTTCCTCCTGATGACCACCAATCTTTATTTCAAAGCATAGTATACAAAAAAATTATATATATATTATTTATATATAATTATTTATTATTTATTATTTAGCATTATTTTTAAGTTATTAATAGTATAAAACACGTAGACTTAGTTAGCTGATCTAAATTATTTAATATTTCTAATTTGTATAGAAAAACATAATCTTCTAATTATTAATTATTTATTTTTTTTGTTTGGTTACTGATTCTACTAATTCTTTGGTAATTATTTTGTTAAAAGTTGGAATTGCGTTGGTGCCAAACTAAACGATTTTGTGCTTAATAATTAGTAGCACCAAAATTCTACTCTGTCAAAATATCAAGTATTTGGCAATGCATTTTTAAAGCTTTCCAGTAACGAAGAATGGTTTTGTTATTTTGAATTAATCACTCTCATATACATAAGAGTGATTTATATAAATAGGAAATTTTTGCTAATTATTTATTTTATCGATTAATTAATGAAATATTACTGTTACAAAAATAAATATTGTCTTCAATTAAATTACTTTTATCAAATGTGATTCGGGATTTTAAATTTTGAAAATTCGTTTTATCTATTCAAGATACTGGAATCAAATTTTGAAGTTTATAATTTTTAGATTGTAAATTTTCGATATAATTAAAAATGGGTTGTGATGGTGGTACAATTCCAAAGCGAGATGAACTTGTAAGAACGAAAAAGAAAAATCCTCCAAGAGATCGATCTGCTGACAGGTCCGCCATATGGAGAAATTGTGCAGTATCCCAACTTCCTTTGAGAGCTCCAGTTGTTGGCTGTCGTCGCGGGCGACTCTATAACAAAGACGAATTGATTAAGGCTATTTTAGAGAAGCGTGCTCCACGTCATATTAAGAAATTGAAACGAGATACCAGAGATATAGGCATTAAAGTAGTTGCTTAGATTTTGAATGGGTTTGATGTCGAACATAATTGAAGGTGTCAAAGTTATTATATTTTAAGTTCATATATTCTAATACGAAATTTAATATAAACTAAAACTTTATTATTTTGAATATTTCATACACGAGCCGCTATTCTTCACTGGTCGGTTTTGATATTATCCTCGTGTTGTTCTTTTTTAATCCTATCAGCATCACTGTACACTACAATCAGCGTGAAGGAACCTCATCAGCAGTGAGCCCACGCCTACATTTCGTGTTTCGGTCCTTTTACTGGTGGATTCGAATTGCGAATATTAGTTACCGCCCGCACCAAATATAAAACACATTAATTTTGTAATTTGGTAGATAAGCCAAATATAAACCAGCATTTCGGCGACAAGGAATCAGCAGAAGCAGTAAAAGGACCGAAACACGAAATGTAGGCGTGGGCTCACTGCTGATGAGGTCCACCCACGCTGATTGTAGTGTACAGTGATGCTGATAGGATTTAAACAACCACACGAGGATAATATTAAACCGACCAGTGAAGTAAAATTTTTATTTCAACATGCATTAAAATGTTAATCAAAAGTCTCAAAAGGAAAAGAGTTGAATTAAGTTTAGACTAAAACAAAATATTATATTTTGCCGAGAACATTTTTAAATCAAAATTATAGATTTTGATTTAAAAATCAAAATCTAATCGTTTTAATAAATGTATTTTACTTAGTTTGTCGAAATCATCTTCTTTCCCTAAAATATTACGTTTAACATTTCCCCAAAGTTACGGCGGATGTTTGACACTAAAATGAACATTTATCTTACACATTTTGATTTCAAAAACGATCATTGAAATGTAAGTCAAAAATGTCATCTCTCACCATATGGCAGCCAAAAGGAATTAAATAATTTAAAAGAATTATTACCTTTTATATTATTTTGGATTTACTTATGAAAATAGGAATTATTTGTTAATTATTTATTTCATTCCTAAAACGCAATATCACGTCGTGAACCTTTATAAGCGTTTATCTTTATATTAAGTTTAACATTAAGTTAATATTTAACTCTTTATCGTGAATATCGATTTGTAAGCAGGGAAAATTAATAATTTAATGATTTGGTTACTTTTAGTTATTCATTTAAGGATAATTAAATATTGTATAAGAGTAATTTTAAATTGTACGATTTAATTAGAACTAATTGTTAACTTATTGTATAATAACTAAAATTATTATGTAAAAAATTAATTAGATTTTGACATATTTTGATCAAATATGATCACATATTTTGTAAAAGTCAATTTTTTTAAAAGATATGCAAAGATTTATCTAAAAGATATATTTTTATTTAAAATTAAAGATTAAACCTTAAATAATCGCAGCAATTACATTAATGCATTACCGTCAATTACCGGAGGTGATAATATATATTATTGTCCGATAACTAATTTGGAAATGAATGGCAATTACGCGTTCTGTCTAATATGGCAATGTGGATGCATTCTTTCGAAGCGCGCTCTAGCTGTGTCAGCTGCTAATTCAGCTTTGAAATGTTTAATCTGTCAAGAACAATACGAACTCGATGACTTAATCCCGCTAAACAGTACTGATTCAAAAGAGAAAGAAGATAATATCGAAGAAACCACAGATGAACATGAAGATATTCGATCACTTAAGCGAAAGTCAAAATCGTCCATATCCCTACAAGCAGACCCTAAGAAGAGTGCAGTTTACAAATCTCTATTCAACACATGCAATGATGCGAAGCGACATAAATCCGCACACTGGGTTACGTATAATCCCCTATATTTCTAAATTTCCATCTCTTTAGCATTAAATTGAAATGGATATTTTAAAAATCATTTATTCTATAATTATATTCTGTTACATAACTGCTTGATTCAACTCTTTGTGTTAGTCTCAGCTAGAATAACTGTTCGAATAAACTCTTTACGTTTATTTGAGGTCTTTATTTCAAATTGCGAAACTAGCATAAAATTTATAAAATGTGTAGTGAAATGTCTATTTAAAAGCTGTTTTTCATAATTCAATTAAACTCAAATAATCGTAAATTAATAAATAATGCTAATTTTAATTAAATTAATTTACACAAATTATAATTACTTATAATATATGTGCTGTTACGGCACATATATTTGTTAAGTATTTTTTCGAATCAACGTAGAAGATGAAAACAATTACAGCTAAATGGATATTTTGTATTCGAGTAATTCTTCCGGATTTTCGAGTAAAAATTATGAAGTAATTCTTCTGAAGGAATTATTTATGAAGGAATTACAAATTCTTTCACTGACAATATGATCGGGAGAACAATAAAAATAATTATCAGAATAAATTAATAAACTAAATAATAATGTTGACGGAACGGGTAATGATTTAATCATTTTTTGATAAGAACATGTGCATCTAGAAGTGCGATGAAGTCAGTAAAATTATACTCCGATTGCTTGCATAATTCGTTGAGCGAATAAGCTTTACATTGATGACAGTGGTGTCATCATGCCTCTACATGAGAAAATCGGAATTAAGACTTAATGATAATGCGTCCATCCGGGATATGGACAGGTAGAAACAGGATTAGCGAAATGAAGAACGAATTATATTCGACAAAATGCTAACTATAAATAACGATAACTTGATGTATTATTAATAAATTGATTTTAAAAAAATCATAAATAAATAAAATAATTATAATTAATAAATAGATATTTGATTGAAATAATTTTTATAATTATTCGATAATAAATTTGTAATATAAAAATTAAAAATCTAATAATTGAAATTTTGATGAATATTTTTATTCTACCCGTTGCTTTAATCCAATCTATAAGGATTAAACCTGTTTCTATGAATTTGGTCTTATACAAGCTATTAGTAATTGACATTAGTTTTACAGCGATATTGAAATTTATGTGATAAAATTTAATTCAATTTTATTTATTTTATTCATTTGTCTCTTTTAATTGCAATTATTTATAGAATGGAACCAAAGAAACGAGAATTTATTTGATAAAAGGGTTGAGTTCAATATTTTAATAGCTGCTGCAATCACCATCAGGCACAATGTGTTGTGAAACGAAACTGTTTCAAATTAAATCAGCGTTGGTAGGGGAAGGTTCTACCTTCAATTTGTAAATCTACCTATTTTTGCAATTAATTACTATTATCAAACTAGTCATCTATAGTTTGTTTCCTAATTTTAATTTGATATACCTGTGCAGTCATTTTTACCATTGAAATCTTGATGACCATTTTATTCTGTACGTTACTTCAATCCTATCTATAAGACAAATGCAGTACGCTACATTTCAGTATTGGTGAACCTAATCGTGAACTGATGAGATCCACCAATACTGAAAGGTAGCGTAATGCTGTTGGCTTATAGACGGGAAATTCAATTTCCCATCTATAAGATGGGACTGCACAATTAAATTAACTTAAAATTAGAAAGCAACTATAGATGATAGTTTGATAGTAGAAAAAATCAAGTAGTCAAATATTTTTTTATTATTTTTAACCACTTCTGCGGTCATCATCAGGAAAACGTCATTGCACACGTTACAACAAACATATATTGCAAAACCAAATCTGGTGAAAAACTTGCTTTTAGATTATTGGGTCACAAGCAGGCACTACGTATTGGACATATCAGCTCAGCAGTTTAGAATCACTTTGCCGCCAACGGCCACCACACTAAACTGATAAGTCTACAGAGCCAATAAAAGAGGCTATCATATTGCGTTACCTTGATCCCGATAACAACTTTGAGGGTAATAATCCGGATGTGCCTATTAACTTGATTACAAATGGCAAATTTATTTTCCAGATTACCTTCCGATATGTTTCTTCCAGATTTGGTTTTGCAATATATGTTTGTTGTAACGTGTGCAATGACGTTTTTCTGATGATAACCGGAGAAGTGATTGGAAATTTGAAAACAAAAATTATTTGACTCTTGATTTTTTCTTCTATTTTAAAATTGAGTCTGCTTACACAAGTAGTAATAAATCTCAAAAATAGTTACGTTTTCCAATTGAAGGCATAACCTTCCCCTACAAACGCAGATTTAATTTAAAATCAGAAATGATTTCAATTAAATTTCCAAAATGTAAGACATAAGTTTTATATTAAATCTAATTGTCAATAAAATCAGACGAGTCGAGTGATCGTCATCCAATATTAAAGGGTCTGAAACGTGAAACGTAGATATTGAATCAGTAGCTGATGAGGTTCACCAATACTGAAATGTAGCGTACTGCGGTTGGCTTATAGATAGGATTGAAGTAACGTGCAGAATAAAATGGTCATCAAAATTTCAATAGTAACAATGACAGCACAGGTAAATCAACTAAAAATTAGGAAACAAACTATAGATGATTAGTTTGATAATAGTAATTATTTGGAAATATATGTAGATTTTCAAATTGAAGGTAGAACCTTCGCCTACAAATGCAGATTTAATTTAAAATCAGAAATGATTTCAATTAAATTTTCAAAATGTAAAACGAAAGTCTTTCATTAAATATAATTGCTAAAAAAGCAGACGAGTCGAGTGATCGTCAGTCAACATTAAAAGGACCGAAAGATGACACGTAGGTGTTGGATCAGTAGCTGATGAGGTCCAACAATACTGAAATGTAGCGTACTGCTGTTGGTTCATAAGATTGAAGTAGAGTGCAGTGTCATTAAATATTGTAATGGTAACAATGACTGCACAGGTATATCAACTTAAAATATAATAATATTATTATTGTTTAAGTGCTTAACATTTCCAATTGCTTAGCCGACATTAGTCTCACAATTTTTGGTTCTAATCCCAGATGGTTTCGATGTTTGCTGAGACGGCAAGTATTTCAAATTATATTAATTATTATATTAATTATACAAATTTTATTAAAATTTCGTGTTTTTTATTTTTTGTACTTTCTAATACACAAATGTAAAATTATACGGTGGGCATTATTGATAGATCGATATACATGGATGATCTGTTAAGACCCCCGTATTCAAACGATTAACCTATATCCATTTTAATTTATGGATGTTATAGCACATATTTAAGAATTACATTTGGCCAATTCGCCTTGACAATCAAGGTATGCAATTTGTATTTAGCCAATTTTCTTTCGACAATTCGACTAGTCGCACATTTTAAAATCACATGCGCCGTTAGTTACAATTTTCACGTTAAGCAGCATGCATTTAGTCCTCGTATTTTTACGTCTTTTATAGTATCAGCTGCAATCATTTTAGTTTCTACCTCAACTGTATTAACAACCTTAAATAGTTAACCGCTATACAGTCACTAATTACCTTATTTCTCATAATTGTTGCGCCGCTAGTCCTGCAGAAAAGTTGAGGTACACCAATATTGTAACAATATTGCTAACACCTTTATCGTTAAATTCAAATCATTTTTCGAATGAGACGAAACTAATACCGATGATGTGTAATATTGCCGGTATTTGTGAAATAACAACAATATTTACATGAATTAATATTTTTAAAATCAATGCAGGTTGTCAAAGTAAAAAATAGACATTTGAAATTTACATTAAAACCACTTTCTGTCTATATGAATGAAATACTTAAAGTAATTAAAGCACACTTCAAAAAATATTGTAAAGTAATCGAAATTAATACTGATATAAAACACTATTTCAGTAATAATTCTACAAAAGAATTTTTAGAACACACAAAAGGAATAAATTTTCAAAATATAAATACATACGATTTTAGTACTCTTTATACAAATCTAGATTTAGTAGATATTAAAGAAGCGTTAGTAAAATTAATTAATCTTATATTCGGAAAAAGATATACATATATATGTTATAATAATTATAACGCCTATCTAACAAAAATTAAACCATCAAATAAATATAAATATATGGATAAAATTGAATTAATAGAATCCTTAAATATTTTGATAAATCAAAATTATTTAAAAGTAGGGACATCTATATTTAGACAAGTAAAAGGTGTTCCAATGTGTGGTAATAGTAGCCCAATTATAGTTTATTTTTAAGCTTTATAGAATATGAATTTGTTCATAACTGTGTAAAAACTAAATCTAAACAATATAAATATATGAAATATATGTTTCGATACATTGATGATATATGTGTATTTAATTCTAATAATTTTTATTCAATTAGTGAGCACATTTATCCAGAAAGCCTTATTCTTAACAAAACCAATATTAATGATAAAGAAGGTGTATATCTAGATATGAACATTAAATTAACATTAACTAAAACTACTATTAATTTATATCGTAAAGATGACGTATTTAAATTTACAAGAAACATATTTTTGCATGAGCATTCATTCATACCATATAATATAAAATATAATACATTAAATAATGAAATTTTAAGAATTGCAACAATATGTAATGATATTGGCTTTCTTCAAAATCATTTAAATAATTTAATAGATACATATTTAAAACTAGGTTACTATAAAAATAACATCAAGCAGAAAATAGTAAAATATATAAATCAACACAATAATATAAAGAATAAATTCAAACTTTTAAGTTAACAATTTTTATAATTATTTAATAATATATTATTTTATAATATTTTATAATTATAAATAATTATTTATTATTTAATTATTTTATTTTTATTTATCATTATGTTTAATTTATAAATAATTTAATATACATAGACTCAGTTATATTATATGATTGATTGAATCCATAATTGTGGTTTCGATATTACCTTGTGCAGTAATTAACCTAACATAAATTAGGATTTTAATTAGGAATTAGCCAATTAAATAACTATGAATTAACTTTACAGTATTTTAACAAATTTGCTGATTAATCAATGGCTTATCAGTGATTTCAACTGTGTGCAATAAGCGTACATGGCCAGACCGATACATATATTTCAATTCGAAACCCTCACCGTTTTTCAGATTATGCCTAAATAGACCCATGCTGTGTTTCTTTCTATATCACATACGATTTTATATAGTCAAGTGATGTCACATATAACTTGCTGAATATGTTTTTCACGGTAAATATTTATCAAGAAAAAATATTATTTTAATATTAATAAAATATTAATATTAATATTAATATAAATTTAATATTAATATTAATAAAATATTAATATTTAAAATATTAATTTAAATGCAATTTTTAATTGAATCGTTCGTTGATGTAAAGCTAGTCTCGCGATATTTATAATAAATTCTTAGTAGAATACTAATTTATTTACTTTTATAATTTAAAAGTCATTAATATAAAGACAGAAAACGGATTTAAAAGCAAGAAAATGTAACCGCATAGGGAAAACATTCAAATAATGACAAATTTATAGATACAGGAACAAAATAGGAATTGAATGAAATTCAAGATAACTTTCAAGTCCAAAAGTAAGACGGTACAAGGGCCTCTTTACTCCAAATACTGGGTAATAGATTTTCATTTTGAAGAAATTTCAGAGGGACTAAAACCAGGTAACCATTTAATTGCTTTAAAAAATCCAAAGCCAACGATATATTAGTTTGAGCCAAATTTCGCTTCGATTTCAACCGTCTGAGATCTTCGAATCGAGTTGCCGCATCTAATGGAGAGCAATTAAATACCTGTAAAGACAATTAATATAAACAGAATTGTAATTGGATTTAACGCAAGTGTTTTATTAACATGTAAGCATAAAATATTAATTTAGTATCGATTCGTAACTGTTAGAAACTACGATTACCATTTTAAACGTTTTATTAAACCTGTTAAATACTTGTATATTTAAATAATGTATACAATTTTTCTTACATTAATTAATAATGTTTTCGTATATTCACGGTTTGAATAATCATTTATATATTCTTATATACATTTATATATACATATTCATTTATATATAAATGCATTTTCACAACGTCACAGAGGCAGCCGAAACGGCGTGTGATAGTTCATCTACATTTTCACATATATACATTTATATATATACATATTCATTTATATATAAATGCATATTCACAATGTCACAGAGGCAGCCGAAACGGCGTTTGATAGTTCATCTACATTTTCACATATATACATTTATATATACATTCTTATAAATACATTTTCATTTATATATAAATACATTTTCACAATGTCACAGAGGCAGCCGAAACAGCGTGTGATAGTTCATCTTACTGACGATGGCTGCCGGCTATCACATGACCGTCTAGGAGTGACGAGAGTTTGCAGGCTGAAGAATATGCTCGATTCGAACACCATATATATATATATATATATATATATATATATATATATATATATATATATATATATATATATATATATATATATATATATATATATATATGTTATAGTATTACATAACCTTTTATTACATATATTACATATATTACATATATATGTATATATGCAAAATATATGATTTTTATATGCGAAAACTCGCTTGAATACTTGACCTAGCAACTATTGAATAGTTGCTAGGTCACACAAGGTGACTTTCACTTTGAAAACCAGCTAAAGAATCCTTCCTTCATGACATCCAATTCCATACACCTTGACTACTATATATAGTCCAGGAACCAAAACTGGCTACGATTGATTGTAAATCCATATGTGCTGCTAAATAACTGGACTTCGATCATCAGCTCCATCAGTCTAATGTATCACTCGGAGACGCCTTTAACCACCCAGCAGTCATCGTCAGTCGGATGAAGTGGTTAGGGTGCGTTTCGACTGCTGTTGTGATAACTGTAAAGACACTAGCAATTCCTCACGATGCTAAACAAAACTCAGGTGCATAAAGCGTTTTTTCTCGCTTTTGCGTGTGTTGACCTTCTAGTTATTCTTTATATGCACAAATGCATATCCGTTGGTTACGAGGGCACTGAACCTCTCACATGAGAATAAATAGTTTTATTGATTTGAAAAAGCTGGTTTGCAGTGCAACAATGCATTGATTTGCTTATTTAAATAAATTAAATAATAAAATAGAAAATTAAATTAAAATTGATGTTAATCTCTATGAAGATATTAGTGGGGATCATCACTAACTGTTCGTTACTACTTCATTTGTGTCGTATATCACAATTAAATATGACCAATCCGTCACAAGCATTTTAATTTTATGGTGGCCTAAACACAGTAGTGTAAGGCATATAACTTGCAGTATCGCAGATTCCTGTAGATTAAATATAAGTAAGGTGGTTGTATCACTCTGCAGCGAGCAGAGTCGTATCCCTTACTAAAAATGTGTAATAACGACGAAAATGATTGCCCGTTTATATTTTAGTTTGCCATAATGATATATCAAGAATCCGCAAACAATATTTAATTTTAATTAATAATTTATTTGTTAAAATATCTAGTTAATTATTTTTGAAAAATTTTAATAAATCGTTCCGATTCGGAACAATATATTTACAAAACATTAATATAAATGATGTATCACGTTGCAGTTATTTATATTTTATTTATACTGTATAATGATATGCTAAACAGCTATTCAATGCTGAACAGCATAGTTCAAGATGAGTTACGAAAAGCTCACGTACCGTGCTGCCTTGAACCTCCCGGTATAACTTGCTCCGACGAAAAACGACCGGATGGCGGCACGGTGACCCCGTGAGAACGTAGGCGTTTTGCATGCTGGGACGTGAAATGTGTATATCCACTGTCTCCAAGTCATTTATCTACGGCGTTGTCAGGATCAGGTGCCGTAACCACAGAAGCTGAGGAAAGAAAGAAAAAAAGTACGAGGATATCACATCCAGTGACATGAATCTCGTACCGATAGGTATTGAAAATCTAATACCTAAAAGTACTAGGCGCCTTGGGTAGAGGGATTACCGTTTTTTTTGACGAGCTCGGTAAGCGTCTCCGCCGTCACTGCGACGATCCTCGCGCAAATACGTTTTTACTCCATAGGATCAGCCTGGCAGTGCAAACCAGCAACGCAGTTTCTATGCTGGGGACGACGGACAGAGACACTGATAACTTTTAACTAATAACTTTATTTATTACTTGTAATAATTAAGTTATAATCAGTACCAAGTTATTATGAAAAATAGACAAGTTGTAAGTAATGAATAATAGATTAGTCGTAAGCATTTAAAAGGCTATTTCAATAACTTACTAAAACAAATTAAAAATTAGCTTTGATGGATCAGTTTTATTTAAATGTCAAATAGAAATGATGGTTTAGTCGTTAGGTTGGAATTAATGCTCAGACATTGATAACCGCATCATATTAGTTAATAAACAAATGGCCGTATCAGCAATGGTACTTTGTAAACGATATGGTACTTTTTAATATTATATGGTACTATAAAATAAAATGCAAAAATCATGCGTCTTAGTTAAAAGTTTTCTTGCGGATGCATTTATTTTAATTGAGAGCTAGTCATGAAACTAATCCAGTTTGGAATTTTCTTATTATTTTAGATTCCTCTATAATTGTTTTAGTTAGAAAATAGTTTTATTTAGAAAATAATAAAACAAAATGAATATGTAAAATTGTACCTTTGTGTATATCATAGTGTTCTTAGCCGCTGTATGTTGCCAAACGTTTTGAAAGAAATCTGTAGAAGCTGCATCGTATGTGTATCTCGGAGGATCACTTAAATCGCCCAGATGTTCTCTAAAGGCGCAATTAAATGCATCTTTTAAAGTCTATATCCTGATTTATCTTTTAAATGCATTAAAATCGTTCATTGAAAATAAATTATTCTTTCAAGCAAATTAAATATGTTACACATTTATAAATATTGTAACACACATTGATTTCTAATTAAAATTAACATAAAAATTTGTGACTGCAAATTTCATTCGTTTTGATTTTCTATATTTATTTATTAATAACATATTTATTATTTTTAGAATTTCAGATCAATTGAACACTAATATATTTTAGTATCCCGATATATGTTACTAGTATCAACAGAAACAAGCCGTTTTGTTTTTTATGCTAGCAGGATCTATAAATTGGATCTATAACCTAGATCCAATTTAAGTGATGCTCTTGAGTTGATAAATTATTATAAATTAAAATGATAATCAATTAAAAGTAGCTAATGTTTTACAGAAGTGATAAATCGACTGCAAAATTAAGAAATTTAATGAGTAACGCTATTTACAATAAGCAACTTCATACAGGTAATGCAGCATAAGATAATCAAAATATGATTTTCAAAGATTTAAGGAATTATAAAATGCAGTTAAATGCATTAATTAATAAAGAGTAGTAATTAAATCAGCATTAAGGATGTTTATATATCGAAGATTGTTATGGCGGGTTATACAAATTTTAAAAATAGACCTTATGACTACTGCCATCTATTTAAATATTAGACAAAACGTTTATTTGAAGGAGAGGCCTTCACGACTTGTGTTCTTCTCTGATTTCCTTATATCATAAAGGGCGTTTGAGACAACTACTGTAGAATTAACTTTGGTTTGTGTAAACTCTAGGAATTTCATTTTTTTATTCCTAATTTAATTTTGTTTCGAAACTAAAGATTATCAAATATAAAATAATTCAATTTAAATGTTTAAATTTTAAACTTTATATATTTTTATAAGATTCTTCATATTTAATTAAATAACCAGAAGTCAACTAGAAAGAAATGCTTAGGTGCGAATCACAAACTGAATAATATCCAATTTTTACAATTGGTAAGAGTTCAACTATGTTTCGATTCATCGTGATCAGTTATTATTTGATTTTGAAATTCTAATATTTAGCAAATCTGATATTTACATTCAATATATCAATCACATATAATTCCATTTTAATTATTAAATGACTTTAAATTCAATATAAAAATTAATATATTTAATATATAAAAATTAATTATTAAGCTAACAATTGAGCTCATGATTCATTTACCTCATGATTCTTATTCTAAGAGAAGAAGCGAATTTTCCAACATCATTTGTTTTGCCATTCAACTTTGCGAGAACGAATTCCTGATCTTCGATGCAAACTGCTATTTCACTGTCACGATTGCCTGTTAAACTTCGATCGTTGATATTAGCAGATCCTATAATAACTAAGCGGTCGTCAACTATCATCATCTTACTGTGAACATAAACCATTTCAGTCACCTAACAAAAATAAATGTAGTCCGTATTTCGTAACTGTTTAATTCTGGTAAATTGAGTATTTAATATTTGATATTAAATTCTGTAATTTTAATATTTAATAAAACCATTTTATCTGTTTTGTATAAATAGAACAGTGCTAATGCTATGATGTAAATTGAAAAGCATATGTTGGCTGTTAATCATTGAATATATCGTATTTTTGGAGTATAACTATAAACAGTTAATAAAAAATACTCAACTATTAAACGTTTAATAAATATATTTATATATTTATTATTTATATTTAAAAATATATTTCCAATATATAACGATATCAATGATTTTACTGAATATTTCTGCAATAAATTTATCTATTAAATGTAGTACATTGGATAGATGAATATAAATATTATATAATATAAATATTATATATTTATATTGAATTTATGTATTATTTTATTTATATTAAATATAAATATAAATATTTAATATTATGAATATAAATATTATATTTATATTCGATATATTGTATAAATATATCAAATAAAAACATTTTATGTTTTGTACGATTCTGTACTAATATTTCGAATTTCTGATATTCCAAATTTATTATTTATTTTTAGCCCTTGAATTGAAAAAATATAATTTAAATATTAAATCAAAATCAAACATTTAATTTAATGAAATTTATCAATAATTTTAAAAGAGAAATTATATCAAGGCGTCCTTCTTTATATTTAAGCCACCAATTATTTTTTATTTATTATATTTATTTATATTAAATATAAATATTTAATATTATATTTATATTCGATATAAATTACGAATATATGTATAAATTACGATTTACATTTTTATATAGTAATATAATTTCTAAATGATGCCTGCTGTACTGTAAACTTACCCTCTCATCTATAAAATAGATGAAAGGATAATAATTATTTTAAAGTATTTTATTGTAAAATATCAATATTTAGAATGAAAATATTGTAATAGCTACTGTTTTACTTATATCAAGCCTGTAAAGCTTTCCCATTTAACTTGGTTTAATAATTATTTCCAAAGAAAGCAAAAATTGTTGTTGAAAAATAAACGATTTTCTCGTTTATTAATACCATCATTTAACGTAAGGGTTTTAAAATTATCACACAAATCTATTGACTACTTAATGCATCTATCAGTTTGATCCAAGTGTAAATTGATATCAGAAGGTTATTCAATAAATTCGCATGTTATCATGTTTTTATGAATTATTAAAAGCCACCCATTAATTTGCAAATCTACGCATTTATCTGTCGCTATCCTTTGTGATATATTAGATTCTAAACTATTCACAAGTCTTAAAATATTTGATCATACATTACATATATACTGCATTGCCATATAAACCGTTTAAGATATCAGCCATCAAATATAGTTGAGCTTGACACTTACTTATCAAGTTCATCTTGTAAGAGGATATTAAAAAGATTTTTATTTACTAATAGCATAAATGACAAAATATAAGCGATCAATTCCTGTATGCAAATGCAAGAAGGGGGAGAATTAAAGCTTACAAAACGTTGTCTCCTGATATTCCGAATTTTTGATCTTTCAATAAAATAATAAAATGTCAGTTCCTTATAGAGAACGTTTGGGTTTTAGTGACTCTTTTGGCCTAATTACCGCATTGTCGATGATTTAATTGCCAATGATTCCATAGAAAGCACTCATGTGCTTTATTAAAGTTGTGTCTGGGTTATAATCCCATTGGCAGATTTAAAAATGGAAAAATAACTCAAGTGACTTTTAGTGTCTCTAAAACTTAATAACCTTAGTGACTTTGTCTCAATAACTTTTAGTGACTCTTTTGGCCTAATTACCGCATTGTCGATGATTTAATTGCCGATGATTCCATAGAAAGCTGGATTACACTCATGTGCTTTATTAAAGTTGTGTCTGGGTTATAATCCCATTGGCAGATTTAAAAATGGAAAAATAACTCAAAAACACATTACGCATCTTTTGTCTTAATGGATATTCGGAACATTGCTAGCTGTTTGGATACCTTGGTCGGTTCGATGGGCAGTCAAATTTTATCGAACAGACTACCGAATGAACACAAATTATAGATAAACTGAGGGTTTTAGTGACTATATTGGCCTAATTACCGCCATGGCAATGATTCCACTAGAATCTATTGATTTTTGTTGGGCGTATAGTTTAGACCATATAACAATATTCAATGAAAAATGCGACGCTTTTTCTGAATACGTCGTTAATAATTGGATATCAAATAGTAGGCCGTTGTTACAACGCCAAATCTGGTCAAGATATAACTTACTAAGAAACAGAACAAATAACTCGGCTAAGGGCTAAAACAGAACAAATAACTCGACTGGGGGCTTTAACTCAATGTGAAATCGCTTAATAAATAAAAATAAACTTTTATGAAATTGTGTATTTACTTAAAGAGATACAACAAGTTACAACTGCATTGAGCTTTTTAGAATTCTTCACGGTGGAAAGCCAAAAAATAAAGATAATAAAGATAAACAAGATCAGAGTATCGAACGATCGTGGCTCAAATATAGAGAAGGACGTCTTTTAAAATCTTTGATAAATTTCATTAAATCAAATGATTTTTATTTAATATTTAAATTTTATTTCAATTCTAAGGGCTAAAAATAAATAATTCGAAATATCAGGAATTCAAAATATCGGTACAGATTCGTACAAAACAGTGAATGTTTTATTATTCAGGATGACTATTATTGAGCAAATTGTCACCCATTTCGCATTAAGTGCAGAAAGTTTCAACGTTTGCATACATTTGCTAAGCCCATCTTTTATATAAATAGTTTTGTAAATAGTTTTCGTGCAAGTCACAATACATTCTTCCTTATAGCCGATGTTACATTCTTCCGTGTCAACTGCTTGTTGATATTTTACAAACGATTGCTAATCGCCTGAAAATGATTCCGTCGTCATCCACAAATGTAACTGACAATCGCCCAATGCTGATTGCATACGTTTTAACTTGGCTAGTCTTCATTGGTCTTGCCATCTATGTCTGGGCAAGCGTACTTCATATGTACATCAGTGATATAAATCCGTATAGAATTGAGCTTATAAACTACGAGACGAATTTAAGGAAGTTTATGCTAACGATATGTTTTGTTTCATTTACATCATTGGCGTTGACTTCATTAACCACAATAAAGGCGATTTCAGTTAAACGCTTTCCAAGTTGTGCATGTTGTCATTCGTCGATGTTTTATTTGCTGATAGCAATTAGTCTAACGCTGATCTGTTTGTCGTCTGTATTTTTCTCATATCAGTATCAATTTGTGAATACGTCTCGTTTGCTTATAAATCACACAATTGAACTGTCGGGAGGGAAAAGACATTTCGGACTACCGAGAGAATGCATGAGCAACATCATCTTTAAAGTGCAACAGTCTGAACGTTATTTTAAATGCACAGTCGCGATAATCACATTCATTGTCGACTTGCATAATAAGATTTGGATTTGTTGGATAATTATGTCCATTCTGTCTACTTTAATGTCGATTTTCTGGAATTATATGTAATCAAGATTTAAAAAATGTTAACGCCATTTATCATACAATTTATTTTTAAGGGTTATTTCATTCAACGTCAAGTGTAATCAAGACTAAATCCTTTTTAATTTAAATTCTAATAAAATTATATTTAGCGCTGATTGTCCATACTAGAGATTTAATCAATTTTAGCGTTGATTGTCGATACAAGATTTTGCGTTGATTTTCAATAATAGAGATTAGATTATAGCGTTGATTGACGATAATAGAGATATTTAGCGTTGATTTTCGATACAAGATTTTGCGTTGATTTTAGATAATAGAGATTAGATTATAGCGTTGATTGACGATAATAGAAATATTTAGCGTTGATTGTCGATACAATATTTTGCGTTGATTTTCGATAATATTTAGCGTTCATTGTCGATATAAAAAGATTATATCATTTTTAGAGATGATTATCGATTTAAAAGGATTAGATCATTTTTAGCGTTGATTGTCGATGATAGAGTTTAGATCAAATTTATCATCGATTGTCGATAATAGATATTAGATTATAGCGTTGATTGTCGATATAAAAAGATTATATAATTTTTAGAGTTGATTGTCGATTTAAAAGAGTCATTTTTAGCGTTGATTGTCGATGATAGAGATTAGATCAAATTTATCATCGATTGTCGATAATAGATATTAGATTATAGCGTTAATTGTCGATATAAAAGATAAGATCATTTTTAGAGTTGATTGTCGACTTTAAAGGGTCATTTTAGCGTTGATTGTCGATGATAGTGATTATATATTATATCAAGCGTTGATTGTCGATACTACGGTTGGCGTTGATTTCTAATATAAAAAGATTAGATTATAGCATTGATTATCGATATAATATTTAGTGCTTATTCTCAATATATAAAAAAGACTATTATATTTAACGTTGATTGCCGATAATAGAGATTAGATCATATTTAGCTTTGATTGCCGATACTAGAATTAGCTTTGATTGCCGATACTAGAATTAGCTTTGATTGCCGATACTAGGGATGAGAATATTTAAAGCGTTGATTGTCGATATAATATTTAGCGTTGATTGTCGATGCAATATTTAGCGGTGATTGTGGATAGTAGAGATTATATCATTTAAAGCGTTGATTTACGATATAAAAAGACGATTATCGATTCGGCTGTTGAGTTGCAGATTTGTCCCTATTAGTCGTCATTTTTCAATAAATTTATAAATTGTATAATACATTTACTAAAAATATTCACGATAATTTCGTATCGTAAATGAACTTTAAGCATTTGCAAATTATTTTGATTATTTAGTTGATCATTTAGTGGTAGCAGTCACGTATTGTCATCTTGTCAGATGTCAATGTTTGACTTGTAAATAGTGAGATGATGTTGTATCAATATTTGACCATGACATGTCAAAGTGTATACCAGCTTGAGAAAAAGCCTGAGACTAAATACAAGTACCAGCAATCACACCAATTATTAAAAGCTTGAGACTAAAGACAAGTCCTCGATACTAGGAAATTTATAAATGAAGTGAAATTTTTCCATTCCTTCTGTAAAATGATCATGTACGAAACGGATAATGGGTCAAAAAGGATAATGGGACAAAAATCACTTAATGCTGAATTACCCACCATTGGCTTATATTTGTTGATACATCTCCACTAAATGCTATTGTGCCAGATTTTCTAAAGGCGTTACACATAGTATCCGAAAGGTCTTATGTAAAACAAATTATCGTCCAATCACTCTAATTCATAATTTAGCACAACTTTCGGCTTCGATCGTAAATAACGTTAGTGATCACCAATTTGGCCTTTACCTTCATGAAGGAGGTGAATCCGCGCTAGACGGGTTCTAGCGCGGATTCTAGAACCCGCACGTCAACTCTGTTGACGCAGGTTAAAGGATTACAGTAACATAATTGATTACATTCAAAAATAAAAGGGCTGTATTTATTTTCCAAAAAATAATCCGCAATAAGATCTTCGTTATTGTAAGGTGGGCGCATACTGGTACGGCAACAATTGCAATTTAAGGTTGTACAGTCACCATCACAAAAGCACGGCTTAAAAAGACAAATTAATCCAAATTAATAAATTAATAATATCTTTCTCTGATTTATGTCTTTTACAATTTCTATAATATACTTGATTCTAGAACCCGTATTGATAATTTTAGACTCCATATTGATAATCAAGTACAATCAAAATACTTGAATCAAATACTTGAGTGAAATGAGTGCAAGCTCGGATATACCGAGGGCGTTCGACAATGTTTTAATCAACTATTGCTTGATAAGCTGTGGAAATAGGTTTTTCTTTGTGACATCTTAAGTTCACCGCATCGTACATAAGTAAACGATAGTAATATGCCAAGCATTTATACTGCATATCAGAATAGCGTTATATGAATATTGGCGTGCCACAGAAAAATAAGTTATCCTCTTTACTCTTCGCGCTCTTATATTCATAAAATATGCATATGATATTTCTATAATCATTCGCGAATAACCCTATTAGCTTCTAATGAAACTATTCCTCGACAATATTATTCTTTGACAACTATAATAGTCTAAACATGGAAAAGATAACAAATTCATTTTAATAAATTACTTTTTCGCGAACCAGTCAATTAATAATTAATAAGTAATTACTAAAAAGCTTTCAGATCTATGCTTAACACGACGAAAGAATTTTTTTGTTGCGACTCCTGACATTAAAATTTAATAAAATATATTTTTTATTAAATTTAATAAAAAATTTAATTATAAACTATATTTTATGATTTTTTTAGTCTTTAATTGATGTTTTCCTTAATTGTGTGTTTTATATTGTTAAGAATACGCGAATTTTCTTATAAATTCAAAAACTCAATTTAATATTGTATTTTAAGATAAGTAATTTTAATATTTTATAATTTTTAAAAATATTAATATATTTCTTTGATTGATGTTTTCTATAATTAATTTATATTGTTTACAATAAACCAATTGATAATAGAAATAATAAATTTATAATAATTTTTTAATTATTAAATAATTTTTTATTAATTATATATAATTTTTAATTATTAAATTTGAAAAGCGAGATTTTGCAAAAATTATAATGCATTACACTCAATTATATTAAATAGTATTTAACTATTTAATAACTATTAAATATGTTACTTTATCTACCTGTAAAAACGGCAATTACAGAAATATTCATTTGTATTGTTGATATAACTTTCAATACACTAACTAGATTTTGCTTTTATTATAAACTGAATTTATGACTTGGAAATTTATGATAAATTAGTTCTTTATTATCTAAATAGCTCTTCTGTCGGTTCTCTACCATTTTAATGTTGCAAAAATCACATGCCATTTGCATTTGTCTGTCTTAAAAACAAGATATGTTTTTCTATTTTATAAGTTTCGAATTTTCTTACAATTTCTTTATAGAATAGATTCAAACATATTTGTATTTTTACGCTTGTCAAAAGTGTAAAATAAAGGCGATCTTGTCAAAAATGACAAGATCCTTTAGTCCTTTATAAATTGCTTTATAATATAATTTGATAAAATGAACAGTTCCTTAGGAACTGTTATTAGGTTTCGGTCCTAAAAACAGGTATCGTTTCGGTCCTGTTATTCATTAAAACAAATTATAACAAATTTAACTTAATTATATTTTTAATAATTATTTTTAAAACATGGTCGAACGCCCTCGGTATATCCGACCTTGCACTCATTTCACTCAGTGAAATTATATTCATTATAACGAATTATAATGAATTACACGCAGTGAAATTAGCCGTAATTTAATATTTAATTGTAAGTTTAAGAATTTCTAACGTAGTACGTCAATTTTATCCCAAAAGTCACAATTTCGACTATAAAGTTTTACAATTAATTTTAAAAATTAATTATTAATTTTTAATTATTTTGTCAACATAACATTTATCATTATCATCTGCTTAACTCATTAAATAAACGAAATTGCGATAAAATTAGGTTTACCTTTGTAGATTTGAAATAGTAAAATGTTTTGTAGATTCGAAAATTTTAATCTTCTATTGCGAGTTTATTTTAACACTCATATTCCGTTATTAACGTTTATGGTTGCAAGTACATGTCGTAAGAAAATTTATGGAATTTATTATTTTTTATTATCCCTCCCACTACTGGATTCAGAGGAGGACTGGATTGCCAGTCCTCCTCTGCATCCAGTAGTGGGAGGGATCTGGCACTGATGAGTCATTGTGATGACGAAACGGTATCGTCGTTCTTCCGCGTCTGGCTTAAATGATAACAACTTATTTCACGCGGAATGGTCTCACTCTCTTTTCGTATTTATGAATACGAAATATCATTTTATATAAAACTTTGATATGAATATTAATGAAAGTTCATTAAATTTAAAATGTTAACTTTAAAAAATATGTTACTTTAAAATAAAATTTCGATTCCAAACATCATGGAAGATTCTAAATATTATTGAATTATAGGTGTGATTCTAACATCAGATTCAGACATTGTGTGATTTGCTAGGATATGTTGCATCACGTATTCAGTTCACCATATTGATCAATATGGCTTTGAAGCAACTGGACAAAATAATAAAAAGATCAGGTGCATCTTATGCTTCTTGCAGCAAAGAAAGACACTTTAATCATCGCTGGTAGAGTCAGTGAGATTGTAAAATAAAAGTCAGATTATAGTTTAAATTATTATATTATTACTGTTATAATATAAGAAATGGCTGTAAATAGTTTATAATGATCCATTTATTGATAAAGAATTATTGGAGATGATTCAAAAAATGGAAAAATTCGATATTTTGCTAACTTCTATTAGCATCTTCAGAAATTACAGTGTTTTTAAACACGAATTTTTCCCTTTTTAAAGATTTAAAAAACATTGTAATTTTCTGATAAAATAATAATATTTAAAATATAAAATATAAGAAATATAATATAATTATAATATAAATATAATATAATTTTACCAATTTTTGGTCAAGCTCCAATATAACTGCGAAATACATGGTATTTTATAAAAAAGATAAATGTAATACAATATACTTTTATAAATTTTGCATTAAAAATAAAATTTCGATTCAAAATATTTTTAATGAACGTGAACTACCTCATTGACATTATGCACTATTTTCACGTGAATGTATCTTCACGATATTAGCATTAATCTAAATCATTATTTGAACACTTACGCCTTCGAGAACCTAACGAATTGTGTGTATTGATAGTTTTCTAAAATACTGAAGTGGGAAACTAATGTCGATTGGTAAAATATTTACAATTAACATGTCATATAACAATATAATGTTTGCACACATTTATATAAGTAAATGGGTTTATTTTTAAACACTGATCATATTCTATTCGACATTATATATTATGTCGAATATACTTAAATGGCTTTATTTACATTTTAAAAAATGATCATATTCTATATATATATCTGTAATATAAAAAAGATTAGAATTAAAAAATAATGCTTTTGGCACTGCAACTTACAACATAAGTGAGAATAACTTACCAATTGACCTTTGATATTGCCCCAGTTTCTTAGTGCGCAAAAAGAAATGAATTTGTAAGGATCACAACCTGAAAAAACCAACATTCATAAAATAACGGTAAATTAAAATATAAGGGAAATAATTTGATAAAATACAGGTAAATTTATAAATTCTACAAAACCGCATGTACGGGAAATTTCTATTCGTAGATGTCTTTAGATACTACCTACTATAACTCAAAATGACAGCGTATCAAAGTGTGCTCACTTTACTAGAATAAATCCCGATTTTCCTTTTTGTTTTTGCTAAAAACACAAAAAGGAAAATTGAATTGCTATTTAAAAAATGTTTAATAGCCATTTTTTATTGGACTATAGTTTTTAATAAATATATTGATTTAAATAATATGACTTGAAGTTACGAGTTATTTAAAATTTTAGAAATTTTAGAATATAACATATAATAATAAAATATATAATATTATAATATTAAATTAAAAACATCTGGACAATCAATAATTTCATTTTACCAAAATCGAAAAAGGCTTATTCAAATTTTCAAAAGAATTATTGGAGCTGGATCAAAGAAAAGAGGATTTTTTTAAACATGAACAACTGATGAGTCAAACTTTATTCATTTTTATAACATTTCAGGAAATAACAGCTACACATTGGTTAGTTCAAAGAACAAAATAATAACGCACTCAGCAGAAACTAGTATGCATTGCAATCAACGAATCGGGCAATATGGATCGAGGACAGCAACGCAGTCAATTTCAACTTCATTGAAGACTGCAGCTATAGCTAAAATCATCCTTGGAATAATGTGTGATGTGGTAATATATTTCACGAGACAGATTACAGGCTTTTAAATTTCATGTAAACTGTAAATCGATTTTGTAGTTCAGATAATCAATCGTAATTAGTTGAGTAATAGGGACATTAGTTCCACTGACCTGGAATTCTACAGGTTAATATTATTTGATTACGATTGTTTCCATATTTTAATATTTAATAATTATAAATTAATTAGGTTTATTTAATAAAGAATATAATTTATTTCAAATTACTATTTTAAACATCAACTAGTTAACATTTTAACATTTTGATATCGATATAATAACGTTCTTATATTAAATGTGATATTTCTAACACAGAAAACTTAAATTATAACTTTGTGCACCAAGTAATCGACAACGAATTTACAATATTTTTAAAAATTTATTATAATTTATAATTTCTGTTTATGCTGCATATAATGAAAAGCAACTAGGCTTTATAAAAATTGTTTAAAAAAAATGTTTGGACATAAAAATGTTTCCATTATATCAAAGATTAAAACATTAAATAAAAACCGTACGAGATTTCATAATTTTGTATCGAAATGACAATAATCAGATTCGTAAAGTTTAAACGTTTGACGCACAACACTGCTTTTACCAAAAAAACAACGTAGAAGTTGTCAGAATGAACTTCAATGAACAATTTAAATCAGATCAGTTAACTCAGTTTAAAAATAAAAAAAATATTTTAATCTTGAAATCAAGAATTTAAAAAACGATCAATTTATTAATTAATAACAAACGATGTATAAGCAATTCCTCGAATCAATATATCAGGCCGGATAAATACATGCTAATGATGCATTTCCTATAGTATAATTTTTACTTGACGCTTATTTCATCTAGTATATCTTCTTCTAATACAGAGTTTATTCATCCATAAGCATTCATCACTTATGAATTGAAATGGTAAATTAAATTAATTTATTTTTTTGCTTGATTTTAAAAAAAATGTATTAAATTATGTATATATTAAATTATTTAAATTATCCGTTAATTATCCGTTTCTACCTTATTCTAGAAATATATTTACTTAAATCTAATACTATTATTTCTTTACTTTTCGTATTATTAAATTATAGAAAATCTAAAAACAATTATCAATTTTATTATTTAATTATTAAATTTTGATTTAGCATTACTATGTTTTGTAATTATACGTAGACTCAGTTAGCTGATTGGATTTAATGAATTTGGCCCCGATGCTATGTTATGGAGAGGAGTTATAGGCCGAAACATGATAGCATAGCAGTTCCTTCTGATGACCTCTAATTCTTATTCTGATATATCGTCTGTTATTTATTAGTCAATTCATAAAAATGACGTTTATTTTAAATTTCTATTTTTTATTCGATATATTCGAGAGCTCGAATATATCTAAGATAAAAATTTGGAAAGATTATATATTTGATAAAATTAAAAATAAAATGAAAATAACAAACAATTATAAAAGGAAAGATAAAATTAATAAAGATATGTATAAAGAACTTACTAAATTAAAGGATAACTATATAATAACAACTATTGATAAAGCTAGTAATAACTTTGTCTTCATATGCAAAAAGCTTTATTATGATATACTAGTGAAAGAGGTTAATTCTAATGATTTAAATGTAAATCCAACATATGAACGTAGTGAGTTGAGTTTAGAAACAATTATTACAAGTCACTGTTCTATAATGGATAAAAAGGGTATAAAGGTTGAATTAGATAATAAAACTATACCTATATTATATTGGAATCCAAAATTACATAAAAATCCAATAAAACCTAGGTTCATATGTAGTGCGTTTAAATGTACATTAAAACCACTTTCTGTTTATATGAATAAAATACTTAAAGTAATTAAAGCACATTTTAAAAAATATTGCAAGGTAATCGAAATTAATACTGGTATAAAACACTATTTCAGTATTAATTCTACAAAAGAATTTTTAGAACAGACAAAAGGAATAAATTTTCAAAATATAAATACATACGATTTTAGTACGCTTTATACAAATCTAGATTTAGTAGATATTAAAGAAGCGTTAGTAAAATTAATTAATCTTATATTCGGAAAAAGATATACATATATATGTTATAATAATTATAACGCCTATCTAACAAAAATTAAACCATCAAATAAATATAAATATATGGATAAAATTGAATTAATAGAATCCTTAAATATTTTGATAAATCAAAATTATTTAAAAGTAGGGACATCTATATTTAGACAAGTAAAAGGTGTTCCAATGGGTGGTAATAGTAGCCCAATTATAGCTGACTTGTTTTTAAGCTTTATAGAATATGAATTTGTTCATAACTGTGTAAAAACTAAATCTAAACAATATAAATATATGAAATATATGTTTCGATACATTGATGATATATGTGTATTTAATTCTAATAATTTTTATTCAATTAGTGAGCACATTTATCCAGAAAGCCTTATTCTTAACAAAACCAATATTAATGATAAAGAAGGTGTATATCTAGATATGAACATTAAATTAACATTAACTAAAACTACTATTAATTTATATCGTAAAGATGACATATTTAAATTTACAAGAAACATATTTTTGCATGAGCATTCATGCATACCATATAATATAAAATATAATACATTAAATAATGAAATTTTAAGAATTGCAACAATATGTAATGATATTGGCTTTCTTAAAAATCATTTAAATAATTTAATAGATACATATTTTAAACTAGGTTACTATAAAAATAACATCAAGCAGAAAATAGTAAAATATATAAATCAACACAATAATATAAAGAATAAATTTAAACTCTTAAGTGGCAAATTTTTATGGATGAATAATAAATAATATACTTTGCATTAGAATAAGATACTAGATAGTTATTTCAGAGGAAATACATCATTAGCATGTATTTGGCCCCGCTGCTATGTTGGGTAGAGGAGTTAGGGGCCGAAACCTGATAGCATAGCAGTTCCTCCTGATGACCTCTAATTCTTATTCTGATACAACGTCTGTTATTTATTAGTCAATTCATAAAAATGACGTTTATTTTAAATTTTATTTTTTATTTTTATTTTTTAACTTGATTAAAATTATAGAAAATCTAAAAACAATTATTAATTTTATTATTTAATTATTAAATTTTGATTTAGCATTATTATGTTTTGTTTATTTTATAATTATATAACAATACGTAGACTCAGTTAGCTGATTTAATTGATATAAATTATAAAAAATCTTAGTTGAACATCAGTTCCTCCTGATGACTTCTAATGAAATACATCATTAGCATGTATTTGGCCCCGCTGCTATGTTGGGTAGAGGAGTTAGGGGCCGAAACCTGATAGCATAGCAGTTCCTCCTGATGACCTCTAATTCTTATTCTGATACAACGTCTGTTATTTATTAGTCAATTCATAAAAATGACGTTTATTTTAAATTTCAATTTTTTATTTTAACTTGATTTAAATTATAGAAAATCTAAAAACAATTATTAATTTTATTATTTAATTATTAAATTTTGATTTAGCATTATTATGTTTTGTTTATTTTATAATTATATTAACAATACGTAGACTCAGTTAGCTGATTTAATTTTTTAATTATTTAATTATTGATTTATTAGGGTACATTTTCTATTGTTACTATTAACATTTATTATCCTATTATAGTATTTTACATTACAATAACTGTCTATTATACAACTTAACCTTATCAAAATTTAATAATTAAATAATAAAATAAATAATTGTTTTATGTTTTTAATATTATCGTTATATATTGATTGTAATTCTTTATTATAATTACAAGTTATTTTCATTTTATTTTTAATTTTATCAAATATATAATCTTTCCAAATGTTAATCTTAGATATATTCGAGCTTTCACTATTAATCAGCTTACTAAAGTAATCATTTAAGTTATTATATAACGAATTGTAAATTTTATTTTTGTCGTTGTTATTATTTAATCTATATTTATACCCTTTTGATAGCAGCTTTCTTAATTCACAATTTTCAATTAATTCTAGATTATGGGTACATATATGTTCATTTATTTTATCAAAACTAAGACTTTTACAATTGCATTCTGTTTCCATTATGTTTCTAATATTATCGTTACATATTGATTTTAATTCTTTATTATAATTACAAATTTTTCGTCCTAATGGTGGTAGGAGTTTATACCTTATTTTAGGAATATATTTACTTAAATCTGACCCTATTATTTCTTTACTTTTAGAATTATTTAAAAGTCCGGCTATATTTATGTTATCTATACATTTATTAATGAAGTTTATGGTTAATGTATATTTTCTATTGTTATTATTAACATTTATTGTACGATTATAGTATTTTGTATTACAATAACTGTCTATTATACAACTTAGCCTATCATAGTCGTTAATTAATTTTTGATTTATTGAACATATGATATCTTTAGAAAAACTTCTTATATTTACATAAAGATCTTTTAGCTTATTATCACTTAAAAGTTGTTTTAATATTTCTAATTGTTCATTTATATACATATCTTTTTTAATATTTTTAACTCTATTTTTCCTATTCCTTTTATCACCATGACTTCTTGGTTTGCGTTTAACCGGATTATTATAATATAGTTGTTTATTATGTATTATACTACTTCTGCCAATTCCTTGTACCACGTCATTCAATCCTAATGGGTACATGGGATTAAGCGTTTTAATCCAAAAATCTTTTTTCTAATAGTTTTTGATTTAATATTGAAATGTTTTCTTCAATAATATGTCTTAAAATAAATAATTTACGATATCCTATATCATATCCCTATTAATCTCATATGTTTATGAAATATAGTTTGACTATTATGCTGTATATTATATATGTGTTGCCTAAACCTAGTTTTTAACATTTGATTTGTTTTCCTATATATTGTAATCCACATGTACATTGTATTAGATACACTACACCTGCGGTATTGCAGTTACAATTATTTTTCATATTTAATGAAAAACATTTGTTTGTCGTATTACTTACGATACAATTATTATTTATAACATCACAAACTATACAATTTTTTCTGTTACATTTAAAAGATCTAAAATTAAAATCTGTAGTACTTCCGGATGTTTTCAATCCGATTTTGTACATACTTTTTCTAAGTCATAATTTTTAACGTTGCTTTTTTGTGTGTCATCATCTAGTTTAGTTGACTGAGACTAAACTTACAGTGGGCTATCCAGCAGCATATAACAATCCTTCTTAAGGCGGTTGCTGCTTGGAACAAGATATAGAAAGACCTATTATGCTCACTCCATAGCAAACGCGACCTAGCTATTGGTCATTACCTGATCTTTTAAACGTGATTACGTAAAACAGTTTAGATTTTAAAGTGTAAACACCTTGGAATTCAAATTTCGAACAGAATGTACGAGATTTTCGGATTGGTATGGAAATAGCATTTTTATCGATATTTTTCGTATATTATTGTTATATAAATATTAATTTAATATTAACTTAGCATTTGTTATACTAATGGGTAAGATCAAATATTATTGTTCATTAAAAGATTAATTGTAATTCAATGGCTATAAAAATAAATATTTTAATCTTAAATTTTCTAGATTTATATAAAGTAAGAATTCAAATATTAATTAAGCAGATCAGTCAACTGAGTATACGTATTGTTTACAATATATAAATTTATCAAATATTTTAATCTAAAGAATTTCTTTAATCTAGATTTATATATAATATAAGAATTAAAAAATTAATTTTTACTAATGTATTAATAAATAAAATGTATCGGAATTACGATTAATGTTTATACTAATGAATTATATTAATGTTTATTAATGTCATGTTTATACTAAAGGCAATAAGTATATTATTATGATAATATTATAGCAAAATTATATTATGTAATGTAATATTATAATAGTAATTATCATATTGTTATTTAAACTGCAATGGTAGTTTATCGTAGATTAATTTGTATATCAAAATTTTGCGTTTTTCTAAAACATTTTGGTTACCGAATTTATACGTAATTCAACCGATTTTTGCAGATATGTTTTCCAATTTTGATAGAAATTATATTTGAAATTCAATAAGTTTTATTTACAAAAATATTTTAAAACTGCACGATCTTCTTATAAATGAAATAATTGGCTAATTACCTAACGATTCTAATCTGTGTGATATTATTCTATAGTTCCAGAACTATATATTGTTATATTGTTCTATAGTAGACTTAACTGAGTCTACATATTTTGTATTATGATTTAAAAAATAATAATAAATATTTTAATTTAACTTGAAATTCTTCAGGTTGTGGCACAACCAGAAGAATTTCTGATACATCAGATTTCTTGATACAGCAGAATCAATAAAAGGAACAATAGATTTCTGTATCAAGAAAAGGAACAATACATGTGAGAATAATATTGTCCCACAACCAGAAAAATATTTTATTATCAAGATTTTATATAAAGTTAGAATTGTAAATTCTAACCTTATATAATTATGGGTAATGCTCTTCTATAAAATTATAACGACAACATATTACAATAATACCAATATATTTTTCTCAATTGATACCATTCCGCGTGAATTTCTTGTAATACATATAATCCCGACGCGAAAGAATGACGACCGCCGTTTCGTCATCACAATGACTCATCAGTGCCAGATACTTTCCACTACTTGATGCAGAGGAGGACTAGCACTGGCAAATTCACACGGAATGGTATCATTGGAGAAAAATTCATAGTAGAAGTTAGCCGATATAAAAGAGACCTGCGCTGGCATTTGCCAGTTATTTTGCTAATTATCCTATTTGGTGAAGCTGTAGTGCTGGTTCAGCACTCTACGATGATGTTACTAGAGGTTTTCTAGTACATCATTCACATCATGATTCGTTGATTGCCGTCTGCTAGTCCTCCTCTGCATTCAGTAGTCAGAGGAATCTGGCACTGATGAGTCATTGTGATGACGAAACGGCATTCGTCATTCTTTTGCGTCTGGCTTATATGTGATAAAAAAATATAAATATTTTAATATCCAGATTTTATATTTAGATTTATATAAAAAGCTATGAAGTATCAGAAAGACCTCTGATAACTTCACATTGAGTGCTAAATCAGCACTACTGCTTCACCAAATAGGATCATTAGCAAAAGCCCTGGCAAATGCCAGCGCAGGTCTCTTGAATATCGGCTAACTTAAATCATGATTCTCAAAAGAGAGTGAGACCAATCCGCGTGAAATACGTTGTTATCATTGAAACCAATGAACTTATAAAAGAATAATAATATTTATAATGTTATTAATATTATTTATAACAATATTCTTTTTTTTATTAAAAATAATAATATTTTAATATCAAGATTTTATATAATTTGGATTTATATAAAGTTAGAATTGTAAATGGATCACTATAATATTTTTCACTATCTAAGATTAATTGATATTCAGTGGATGTAAAAGTTTTAACGAATTGATATCTCAAGTCAATTGTTAGTATATTCAAAGAACAATCGATCTCTACAATACCGCAATTAGCATTGTAGTTTATTTTAGATCACAATGTTTGCCAATAAGCTTTGCAGTAGTTTCCTTGTTACTAAGTTTATATAGATTAATATTAAACTATTATTTCTGATTAAAATTCATTTTGTTAGTATCTACCATCAATATTTTGTAATTGTTGACAATAAATATTTATTATCAATTTATTATATTTGAATATTTATTCTAAAGTATATTTAATGTAAATTCATTTAACCAGTGATGCATTAACAACACAGTATATGTTATTTTGTTGAAAATTTAATTACTTTAAATTGACAAATGAAAAAACTGTTAACAATAAATATATAAAGTTAGAATTGTAAATGGATCACTATAATATTTTTTACTATTTTCCACTTAATTTTTAAATATTAAATATCAAATATTAAAATTAAATATTTTACGACCTTCTTTTAAATGAAATAATTGGCTAATTACATAGCGATTCTGATTGTGGGATATTATTTTATAGTTTCAGAACTAGAATATTGTTGAACTAGAATTCTATAATATTGTTAATATAGCATTATGTTATATAGTATTATATAATATAATACTACTATATTGTTCTATAGTAGACGTAACTGAGTCTACATATTTGGTATTTAAATTTTAAATATTTTTATATCACGATTTTATATAATTTGGATTTATATAAAGTTTGAATTTAAAAAATCAATTTTTATAAATGAATTAATTAATAGTATGCGATGTAGCGGAATTAAGATTAGTGGCTGAGATTAAAAATTAATTAATTTTTAATTAATTTTTAATTAATTCTTAATAAATTTGTAGTTAAGATTAAAAATTACACGATCTTCTATTAAATGAAATAATTGGCTAATTACCTAAGGCACAAAGTCGTGCTATTAATGATTCTGATCCGTGTGATATTGTTCTATAGTTCCAGTGTGTAATTGTTTCATTTGCAACACCAGCTGGACTTCCGTAGGCTCCTTCAAATGCAGGCATCAGGGGCATAACAATATATACAAAATAGGTCGTGTTTTCACTAAATACAAATTGTAAAACGTTTATTATAATTCCATTGAACCTACAGAATTGCTTTACGTATGCGTTGAAATATCGTATCTACGATTTTGTTTCTTACAATAGAATTTGATCCAGTTCTGCTGATAAAGAACTGATTTTCAATGTATATATAATATTTGGATTCTGATATGGCCTTTATATATGCATTGTGAATCGATCGCTCAGTACGATGTTGTCCTGATGACCATGATCCTACACTACGAAGCACCTATTTAGCACAAAAATATCACACTTAAGTTGACATATGCTTTGGTAATAAGAGACTAACAGTATTTTTTAATATCTTGAATAATAAATGATAATTTAATATATTCTCGAATTTCTTCATTAATAACGATTAATTCAACGTAGATTATTTTCATGTCCTATTTTATTAAAAATATAAATTTTATAAATTTCAAAAATATTTTTTAAAATCCTTAAATATTTTGATAAATCAAAATTATTTAAAAGTAAGAACATCTATATTTAGACAAATAAAATGTGTTCCAATGGGAGGTAATAGTAGCCTAATTAAAGCTGACTTGTTTTTATGCTTTATAGAATATGAATTTGTTCATAACTGTGTAAAAACTAAATCTAAACAATATAAATATATGAAATATATGTTTCGATACATTGATGATATATGTGTATTTAATTCTAATAATGTTTATTCATTTAGTGAACAAATTTATCCAGGTAGCCTCATTCTTAATAAAACCAATATTAATGATAAAGAAGGTGTATATCTAGATATGAACATTAAATTAACATTAACTAAAACTACTATTAATTTATATCGTAAAGATGACATATTTAAATTTACAAGAAACATATTTTTGCATGAGCATTCATGCATACCATATAATATAAAATATAATACATTAAATAATGAAATTTTAAGAATTGCAACAATATGTAATGATATTGGCTTTCTTCAAAATCATTTAAATAATTTAATAGATACATATTTTAAACTAGGTTACTATAAAAATACCATCAAACAGAAAATAGTAAAATATATAAATCAAACACAATAATATAAAGAATAAATTTAAAATCTCAAGTGGTAAATTTTTATGGATGGATAATAAATAATATACTTTGTATTGGAATAAGATACTAGATAATCAAATTTCATCAGAAGAAATACATTATTAGCAAGTGATTTGCCCCGATGCTAATTGTGTCGAGTAATAGGGGCCGAAATCTGATAGCATAGCAGTTCCTCATGATAACCTCTTTTGTTTATTCTGATACGTCGTTTGCTATTTATTAGTCAATGCATAACATTTGACTTTTATTTTAAATCTCAATTTTTTATTTTAACTTGATTTACTATAAAAATAACATCAAGCAAAAAATAGTAAAATATATTATTTAATCATTTTGATTTAATAATTATACTTCACTAGCAGTTATCTCCTTACTTCTAACCAAAGCGGTGTTTCGAAAAACACCGCTTTGTTCGTTTATAGACAAATTTCATCAGAGGAAATACGTCCTTAGCACGTATTTGGCCCCGCTGCTATGCTGGGTAGAGTATTAATAATTCTTTATTTAATCATTTTGATTTAGCATTATTATTTTATAACTTTATTAAGTACATAGACTCAGTTAGCTGATTTAATTTATATTTATTTAATATTTATCAATATAAATATTGATATTTATTTAATATTTATTTAAGATTTAATTATTTTAAATATACTTTTATTTGTTTATGTAGTAGATTTTATTAACTGAATGTATTAACTTACACTCAACTGTTATTATCAAATATATTAAAGTGGATTAAATACTAGTTATAATTGACTAGATTAGAAAAATATTCAATATAATTTTACTTTATACTTTAAAAATCTAATTAATATTTATAAATCAATTTGATTTACAAATAATTTTTATTAAAATTCCACTAATTATATTAAATTATATAAATTATTTTATATTAAAAATTATTTGTGTTATATTTCAAATAAATCATAAAAGGAATGAATTGTACGAACAAACTTAGTTGAACCTGTGCATCACAATTAAACATTCCTGCCGAATTGTATTTTTCTAGTGGATTCTCTGGTAAAATAAATGGATATTTTTTGCACTGCTTTTGTTTCATCAATTTAGTGTAATTCCAACGCTGAATAAAGTGTCTGGAAACATCATTAGCCACCGCTCCAATTATTAGCATTCCAACATCATGCCACGGTAACCGAGGCTGTTGTGTGCGATCTATCAACTCCTTAAATGGATGATTTACATCGCAAAAATCTTTAACGACAACATTACTATAATCTTTTCCAATCCAAAGCCGACAGTTATGCTAAAAAAATAAACACGTGTAACTCCGCGAAATGACATCAAATGATTAAATTTGATAAAAATTGCAGAGTGATTAAATCTAATTATGATAATAAATTATAATATAATATACTTATATTAATATAAAGATATTTATTTAATAAATCAAATATAATATTATATAATATATAATATATAATTTAATATTATATATTTAATATAATACATTTAATATTTAATATATTACATAAATATAATATATTTAATATATATTAAATATGTTAAATATATTTATAATATAATTATATAATTATTATTAATAAATATTTTTATTTAATGTATTTATTATTTAATAAATTTTAATATATTTATTAAATTATAAAGTAATTTTATGCAACCTCTTATTTAACTAAAATATTTTAATTACAAGCTGATAAACGAAGATATTACAATAGCTAGAATACAAATTTAAATATTTGTTAAATATGTAAATAAATTTAATCATTGGTGGATAAAGTATTGACATTAAAGAAACTAAACAGTCAAAAGTATTTCATTCTCAAGCTGATCACATTGAAATTAGCATATTGTCGAAATAAGCATTTGACATGTTTTCACTAATTTTTTAACCAATGACCAAAATGCGTTAGAAAGTATTATATTTATTATTAAAGGTCACAGATCATTAATGGCCGAAAACCATAACAGTAGGTATTGTTCCTATTCTTGATACAGCATGACGCTACTAATCAGCCTAGTGGGTATCATCAGCTACTGACCAAGACCTACATCTCAAGTTTCGACCCATAGTATCTGCTTACTCCGTACATTTCACGTCGAGACCGGCCCAGTTTGATTAGTAACGTCATGCAGCATCAAGAATATGAACAATATATGTGAGGATAATGTCGTACCACAACCAGAAGAATTTCAGCTCATAGATGCAATTAAGTTAAATCGTTTCAGTTCATAGATGCAATTAAGTTAAAGCAGACTCCATTGTTTGTAAAATTAAACAAATCGAGAGAAATCAACGTAAAATTTATTGTTAGCTATTGTTCCTATTATTGATACAGCATGACGCTACTTATTATTATTTTAAAAAATAATAATAAATTTTTTTAATTTTTACTATTTTTATGTTAAGTTAAAATTCGGGGATCCAATTTCTAAAATATACAAATATGAATATAATGATCTACATTTTAAATGTTCGTTTGTTATCGATATTATCGATACAATTATGTTGGAAAATCGTTTCGCTTCAGAATACTGTATTTTGTTGACATCGTTAAATGTAAGTGACACATTCACTTTTATATGCTTTTAAAAATAACATGATTTCTTTTTTTATACGAAAAGGATAATAACGTTCAAATAAGCTTGCTAGTTTTAAATGATTGCCAATTGTTACAAATTAAAGACAAAAGGTAAGTTCTTATAAAGAATATTATTTTACAAGTATTTTTCATAGTATCTATCCAAACAACGTAAAAGTCAAATGGATAGACGGTGAAACATTTATCATTATTTATACCGAATTTAACAATGGACTGCAATCAGAAAGAATAAAAATCATCGATTTAAGTAATAATCATCAGTCGATAATTTTTGTAAATACCAGCAACCAGAAGAATTTCAGCTCATAGATGCAATTAAGTTAAATCGTTTCAGTTCATAGATGCAATTAAGTTAAAGCAGACTCCATTGTTTGTAAAATTAAACAAATCGAGAGAAATCAACGTAAAATTTATTATCACAAATTTTCGATCACTACTGCTATCATCATCAAGAACAAAACAATAGACACATTCAATCAAAAATATATAGCGTACAATGATCTGACAGAAAGCAACTGTCAAATTAGTTCGTAAAAAACTTGACGTTAGATGGTTTGGAACATCCGGTTTATTAACCTCAAAATTATTGGCAGAATCGTGATATCGTAAAATAATTGAATCCTTAATTTTCCTTAGTCTTATTACTTTGTGAGCTATAATTACTGCTCTGGCAAAATCTAAATCGTGTCCATGAGCAGCAAAGTGATTCCACACAGCTACTGAGCTGGTTTGCCCTAGCCGAATTACGCGTTTATGCCCTAATAACTAAACAGCGAGCTTTTCGCCTGTTTGACCAATGTTACGGGAACTACAATAATTACATGGAATACTGAAGATTCATCTAAATTTTACATATTTGGGCTTGATTTTGCATAACCCAGAAATACTGGGGCCCCTCGTTCAAAATACCGAATTATATGAGCCACTGCTTATGTATCCCTTACCAATAACACTCTGAAGAAGATCGAATGCGTGGTCCAAAATTTACATATCGTGTTCCAAGCCTAGAGGGACTGACAGATCCATTGTTGTAACTCATCATTGCTGCATTATAGAAGCTTCTAATTGCCCATAGAGAGTAATTCGAGTCAAACAGCGATTGGACTATTGTATTCATTTTTACGGTCGTTTTCAGTAGGCAATATATAAGCATTTGTAGGAATAATGAGCCAGCAGCCGACATTTTATATTTCCTTGGGCAGGTAGAAGTCTACGGTGTGATAACGTTTATAACACTTTTATTTCGGTATACCCTTGTAGTAGTCGTATCAGCGTAATGCATGCATTGTAGGTCCAGAATTGTGGTTCTCGTTACATTGGTCAAACAGGCGAAAAGCTCGCTGTTCGCTTATTATGGCAAAAACGGGCAATACGGCTAGGACAAACCAGCTCAACTGTGTGGAATCATTTTGTGCTCATGAACACGATATAAATGTTGCCGGAGCAGTGATTATAGCTGACGAAAAAGATAAGACTAAGGAAAATTAAGAAGGTAATTATTTTACGATATCACAATCCTGCAAATAATTTTAAGGCCAATAACCCAGATCTTCCAACCCATCTAACAACTAATGGCAAGTTTATTTTTCCGAACTAATTTAACAGTTGCTTTCTGCCAGATCATTGTTCGCTATATATTTTTGATTGGAATGTGTGCATTGTTTTGTTCTTGAAGGTGGCAGTAGTGATCGAAAATTTGTAGTAATAAATTTTACGTTGACTTCTCTCGATTTGTTCGATATTTAGACATATTAACGAGTCATGTTATGTTATTTAATTTTCACATCATGACTTAAGAGACACATTGGAATACATAATCTAAACACCGCATGATACATTTGTATACTTTTCATTAAATATCAACAGATGGAGAAGTTAATGGTAGCTTTTAAATAGTTGATAATGATCCATTTATTGATAAAGAATTATTGGAGGCGCATTAAAGAACGAAGAAAAATTTTATTTAATATTTTGCTAACCTCTGTTAGCATCAGAAAATTATTGGAGTAATTTTCTAAATATGCTAACAGAGGTTAGCGAAATATTGAATAAAATTTTCTTCTTTATTTGATCCAGATCCAATAATTCTTTATGGTATTTCTTATTATTTGAACGGAAATGAATGAAACGTGAATTAAATTATTTTAACCCTTTCTTTAAATTTATAATTTTGGAGAAGAATCGACCAAATAAACTTATGCAGCAAAAATATCATTTGTTATCTTAGAAATGTTAATGAGTCATATTCATGAGTCTTATTTAGACATATTAACAAGTCATGTTATGTTAATTTTCACATTTGGATATAATTTCACATGTATTAAATAATTAGTATTAAATAATTTATTAATTATTCATTAATTCATATACTTTTAAAAGTAGTAGTCAAAAGTTAGAACGCCAAGAGTTATTCAAATTAAATATTATCCGATTTCGTCTATTTTTATATAAAAATATAAGTATAAAAATATTAATTTGACGTCGTATATTTTATGATATACAACTTGGTAGATGTTTGTTGAAAATTATATTTTCAACAAAATTATCATTTTTTACTACAAACAGTTTCATGGTGTGTCTGTTTAGATATTGAATTTTGTTACTCAAACGTTTAGAAAACGCTGTTACTTAAACGTTGCATCAAACATAGAGAAAATGTTGAAATCGGGCACTTGTAAATAACTGAACAATTCGAAATATTCATACATTACTCGTGTTAAAGTGGTGTGGTACATCACCTTAGCACTTTAAAGTTGGTATCGTCAAAATGTAATAAATCTGATCTGTATTTTATATTAGACTTTAGATAATCCATGGTCACAGCTACAGCATAAATTTGTAAGATAACTTTTAGTTATACATAACCGGAATATATTTATCAGATTAAACCTGTTGCAAATTTGCAAATTCAAACTCGTTCATTTCAGCAACTTACTGAAGATAGTGTCTTGCGAACATTCTCTACCAAATCAACAACGTCAGATGATTGTTCCTCGATACAGTGATTCTTAAGTAGCCTCGGAATTTGTAGCATTCTTTCTTTCAGACGGCGATGAATAGAGTGATACATTGGATTTGACCACTGCGGTAAGGAGTTTAAACACATTTCAACGATATGTATATGCTTCGAGCATTTGTTCAAATCAAGACCGGATTCGAGGCTCAGGCAGCATTGCAACACAGGAGTAGGACCATTGACTGCAGGATGACTGTAATTGTATGCTAATGTTTCTAAAAGCATTAGACTTGCGATAATTATCTGTACAATTTAAGACTAAAATATAAATACAAAATATAATAATTATAAACAGATAATTATTTAATAATTAAATAATTTATTAAACAATTTGATATTAACAATAATTAAATTAATAATTAATAAAAAGTTATTAAATAAAAGGTGTTCCAATGGGAGGTAATAGTAGATCAATTATAGCTGACTTATTTTTAAGCTTTATAGAATATGAATTTGTTCAAAACTGTTTAAAAACTATTGATGGATAATAAATAATATACTTTGTATTAGAATAAGATACTAGATAGTTTTATCAGAGGAAATACATCATTAGCATGTATTTGGCCCCGCTGCTATGTTGGGTAGAGGAGTAAGGGGCCGAAACCTGATAGCATAGCAGTTCCTCCTGATAACCTATTATTTATTAGTCAATTCATAAAAATGACGTTTATTTTAAATTTCAATTTTTTTTTTAACTTGATTTAAATTATAGAAAATCTAAAAACAATTATTAATTTTATTATTTAATTATTAAAATTTGATTTAGCATTATTATGTTTTGTTTATTTTATAATTATATTAAATACGTAGACTCAGTTACTGATTTAATTTTTTAATTATTTAATTATTGATTATTATTACATTTTCTATTGTTACTATTAACATTTATTATCCTATTATAGTATTTTACATTACAATAACTGTCTATTATACAACTTAACCTTATCAAAATTTAATAATTAAATAATAAAATAAATAATTGTTTTATGTTTTTAATATTATCGTTATATATTGATTGTAATTCTTTATTATAATTACAAGTTATTTTCATTTTACAAGTTATTTATTTTCATAAATACGTAGACTCAGTTAGCTGATTTGATTATAACTTTTTTATAAATCATGAGTAAAGAGTAAATTTATCGTTTAGAATTTAGATATAAAGCTGAGATTTTGAAACTTTAAGTTTCACATCAGCTAACATTAATTTACCTTTGCAGTAAATACTCAAAAAATAATAAAGGAAATTCGTCAGATATTCTATATGAAGGTGAAATTTAACAAATCTAAAATTATAAATATCGTGAAATTATAAATCTCATAGGATTACCGTCACAGTAAATTAAAACATTCGTAGCATCCTTGAGAATTAAAAAGCAAATCAACTTCATTTCTAAAGTCAGTGTACATTTACAATTTCTCCAAAAGAAAATAAAATTTAAAATTATATTGTTATAAATTTTATTATATATTTTATCATAATAGATATAAATTATAGATTTTATATTATTTAAATAAATAAAATATTGATATTATATGTCTAAGCCAGTGTACTTTCACAATTTCTCAAATAAAATAACATTTAAAATTATATTATAATTTTTTATATATCATAAATTACATATTTTAAATAAATATAAAATAAATTTAATTAAAATAAATAAAATATTTTTATATTATTTTAAAATTTGTAAAAACAAAAAAAACGAGCGTTGCTGGAAATGACGAATGGGAAGGTCGTAACAAAGAGTTGAATTAAATAATGATTTTTACCGATACTTAAAAGATTAGAATAGCATATTGTCAGTATAGTTTGGACAGTTTGCTCAGAGATTTGTGAAGGTTAATAGTTTACACGTTCATGCTTATTAATCTCCTACTCTTTCCTTTCATCAGTCATTTTTATCCGTCTTTCAGCATTACATGATAATATAATTATATCATTTGTATATTTATGCTAGCATCAAATGCAGCTCAGCGATTACTTACTTGAAATGATTGGATCTCGTAACTGTACGCTACTAGATCTTCGCACGAGATCGATAGACATGTAGTCACATTGCCCGACAGAGTAATCCGGACATGACTGTTTCAAATATGAATCAGTAGACTGAAAGCAATCGTTGAGAAATGAATTTTGCTTAACTTGCTGTTGAGATTTTGAAACCTGGACTTATAGAGGAAAAATTGGATAGAAATAATTAATTAATAATTAATAAATAATGATTTTGATCTACAAAATCAACGCAAGCTAAATCTACAAAAGGATTTTATATTAACATTTAAATTTATTTTAAATCAAAATATAGCAAAATACACTAAAACTTAAAATATTATATTATAATATAATATTTATTTATATATATTGTAATATATTATATTACAATATATTTTAATATTTAATGATAGCTTCATTAAAATATTCATATAATTTGAAAATTATATAAAATATATATTCATATCTAGTTCTAATAAATCCACAATAATCGTTTTAATTATAAATCATTGATAAATGATTTAGAAATACGCGGTATTTTAATCACGTTTTGATTCATATGAATTCAAATCAACAAAAACCTTCCAAATCGTAAGCCTATTGTTAAGTGAATTCGGGAATGTTCTCTAAGTTAAAATTCCCTTTTTTACATATACTTTACATAATTGTTTAATCAAAATTATTTGATCGTTTATGCAAACGATCGAATAATTTTGAATCTCTTGATACACAAATGTTAGATAATTTTGTGTCCTAATTAAGTTACGTGAAAACGTAAAGATAAATATCCACTTATTTCTTCCTATAGTTTTGTAAATTTACATGAGCGAAGAAACTGGTTTAATTCCAAAAATTTCAATATTTCGATAACTCATGTTATCATATTCAGAAAAATTACAGACAGTTTATTATTTAATTAAATTATTAAATAATTATTAATTAATATTATTTTTTAATTAAATAAATATTATAATACAAAAATTACAATATTTCGATTGCTCCAGCTATCACCTTCCGGCAAATTATAAACAAATTTAAATACACAACAAGAACTAGACAAGAACTAGTACACAACAAGAACAAATCAAAGAAAACGAAGCAATATAAAAAACTTGAAGGATAAAAAACAAAAATCAAAACAGCAATACAAAAATATTAAAACAGCTTTTAAAAGCTTTAGGTAATAGTCACTATTTACAATGGAAATAGTGTAATTGTAATTGAAAAATAAAACAAATTAAATTCAAAAAACGCATATTTGATATTAAATATTCGAAAAGAGATCTGTGAAATCTTTAGAGGGGATAAGGAGAAGTGGAAAATGTGAAAATAACAAAGCACAAAGAAAACGGGGGAACGGAAAAGGTAGAAACATTTATCATGTTTGATAGGTAACTAATATCACTATATTAACAGTTCATTACAATTTGTGATATCATAAGAAATTGTAATGAACTTAATCATATCAGAAACGAAAAATTTGATTTGAATTCATTTCTACGACATGATATAATATAAAGGGGTCGACCAGAAGCGCGACTTGCTATTTCTTCTAAATACAATTTCTCCGAAAATTTTTTACCCATAATGGAAAATACTATAAATGTAGATTGGATAACTACTAAACACAAATCATCAGTTTCCATTATTTTCCACTTCTTGATATCTGGGAAATCTTTAGAACCGGTAAGGAATTTAGAAATGGTGATGTAGATATTTATTTATATTAATATAAATAAAGGAAATTATGGAATTTTTTCCATAATTTCGGATAATCTTTTCCATAATTTAGAGGGGGTAAGGAGAAGTGGAAAATATGAAAATAACAAAGCGGAAAGAAAAAGGGGGAACAAGAAAGGTAGAAACATTTCTCATGTTTGATAGGTAACTAATATCACTATATTAACAGTTCATTACAATTTATTATATCATAAGAAATTGTAATGAACTTAATCATATCAGAAACGAAAAATTTGATTTGAATTCATTTCTACGACATGATATAATATAAAGGGGTCATCCAGAAGCGCGACTTGCTATTTCTTCTAAATACAATTTCTCCGAAAATTTTTTACCCATAATGGAAAATACTATAAATGTATATTGGATAACTACTAAACACAAATCATCAGTTTCCATTATTTTCCACTTCTTGATATCTGGGAAATCTTTAGAACCGGTAAGGAATTTAGAAATGGTGATGTAGATATTTATTTATATTAATATAAATAAAGGAAATTATGGGGTGGTGCGGTCCGTAATATTTTTATTTATTAAAATAAAATAGCGTAATATTTTTATTTATTTAACAGTTTATTCTGAATAAACTGTTTGTAATTTGCCTATAGATGATAGCAGGATCTATCGGAATATTTTAATTTTTGAAATTAATTTCTTCGTTCTTGTAAATTTATAAAACAAAATAATAAAATTCCGATGAGAATGAGGATTGCATTTCATACCATTTTTTATATGAACCATCAATGCTACTTTTTGTAAACACCTGTCTGTACTTAGGGGTCACACTATTTCATGCTTATCGTTATATAAACACTTTGATGTGCAACACTGCGAAATAGATTTTAAAGCGACCTTAACAGGCAACCATTACAATAAACATACGCTTTAAATGGTTTCTTATTGTAATTTCGCACATGTAATTTGGACTTGATTCGTCTTACGTTGAATTCTGCAAAATGGGGTGCTTAAAATGGGCATTTGTTTGGTGTATTCAGAATTCAAAATGGTATATATTTGATTAAATGTATAATTATGCAAATATATATTAATCGAATACTTTAATTTTATTAAATATATAATTGGTATAAATATATAAATATCTAACGTATTACCAATTGAAAATTGATAAATGTAATGTTATAAATGTAATGTTATATGCATTATGCAATGTTATGGCATTGAAGGAGGTAAACGTCTTTAAAAGATAGAAAACAAATTTACTACCTTCCATAATCACCAAATAGTTATCTACGAATTAAATGAAACATAAACAATTCACAAATTGGATATCTTTTTATTCTATAAAAGATTTTTCGACGAAAACAACGTTCATGCAATGAATTTTTTCTGTATATATATATATATATATATATATATATATATATATATATATATATATATATATATTTATTTATTTATTTATTTATTTTATTGTCATTCCAGTATAATATAATATAATATTATAATATAATATTTATTATATTTACGGTAAAATGTCATGTAATGACATTTTACAAAATTGTCAAAAGGCTCATGCACAAAACAAATAACGTCATATCTAATTTGTCAGTGAACTTATTAAAATGTACCTTTATGGAGTTTATATGTTTGCACTCATTTACTTCACTGTGAACCCCGAGATCAGATAATCTAAAAACAATAAATTTACTGTTTGGGTTGACTCCACGCAAATTTAAAAATAAAATATTTCTTATATGAAATAATATTAAATAAAAATTATGAATGATTCAATAAAATATATAAAACTACATATATAATTTAATGTAGTTTTTGAGTTTTTGATTTTCTCGCGTTGACGAACCATGTTGATTGTATTCATCCACTACTATAGAAGATTGACCATTATTGAAACGAACACATCTGGTTTTAAGTGATATTATATTCCGCATTCGACAAGGGCGTGTTGCAGCAGTCGGATATTTCATTTTGCTCTTCAAATTCAGCAGAGCAGGTCATTTTTTTATCGATTGCAACAAATAAATTATTTGTGCGTTAATTATTGAGTCCGAACATTCGAAATTACATGCATATCTTCAACTGCGTTGATGATAATATCATCGTCATTAGCGGGTACATAATCTTCGACATTTTCTTTTGATGATTGTATCTTGTTTATATATTTTTCAAGATAAGTTTTGTTAGTCGCGATTGCTGATTCTTTATTCTCAATGCCAATATTATTTGAAGCATAATCAGTATGTTGAATATTATTCTCGTTGTTCCTGAAACATATGTCACCATTGAGATTGCGGCCTAAGTAACAAAAAAGAAATAATATAGTTGTAAAAGTGTACGTTTTTGATAAATATCAAGTCAGTTGAGCTAATAATGAACGTCGAAAAATATAACGAGAAATTCCGGTATTGCTGATCCTCGCTGCATTACATAGAAACTTTATTTCTATCGAAGACACTCTTCAGAAGTGCCTTGGTATTGCCTCATTAGTTCGACTGGTATTAGCTGAAATAATTCTCCAGCTAATTTTGAATAAACAGCGTTTTGATAAGCTTCACGATAGCGCGTTACTTTGTGGATTAGATTTAGTCCATCAACGTTATATCCCCCGTATGTTTTGAACAACGCAGTGCTAAGTATATAACCTTTTTTAGATAGTATGTCGGTGCTTGATTTATTCAGATATGATTTTTTGAATAAAGGTATGATTGACTGAATAAGTTACAATCCCATTTAAATGTTACAGGTTGCAACTGCAAAATTGATCATGAATTCAAGGAAATACGACTATTCTAAATTATTAATTTACTCCTGATTTTTAAGATTTAACCCATGGATGATAAGTTCGATGTCGTTCGAAGTTGACACCCCGACTTGATGGTGTTAAGATTCCTGAAAAACTCTTCCCAATTTCTGACATGTACATCTCGAACACAGAAGACGGAGGTGTTTACTTACTGTAATTGGTCGAATTCCTCGGCATTACTTGTTTAGTGCGATTGGCATCAGCAAAGAAAATCGAATAACTCCCGAGGCGCTAGTCTACCTATCAAATAATTTACAAGGTTTGAGACGCAGTAGAATATTTCCATGATCAACCGATATCATGTCCTATAGATGTTCAAGGTACAAATCAAAACATCCAGGATATGTAGAATTAGTAAAAGACTATATGGAAGTCACAACGGCTTCGGAATTTCATGGCATAAGCAAGGATCTTGGTGCCATCTTTTCATCATGGTCCGGGTTAGTGGATGCAAATTCTCTAGCTTTTTTCTTACCAATGATCTCGATGCGCAAATTCTATTAGATGTGAGTATTTGCATTGCTTTACTGGATTTACACATTCGGGCGATATCAATAACCTCATTTTGCGGATTAACTTATTTAATTTTGTTGCGAGTTAGAGTTGTTATTATTTTTACTAAAAAATAAATTCTCGGTTAATTAATTATTTTTCAATTCAATGCTAAAAAATTCAATTCAATGCTAAACAATGACTCATCAGTGCCAAATCCTTCCCACTGCTAGACACAGAGGAGGACTGGCAGTCGGCACACGAGTCATGTGTATGAAGTACAAGAAAGATTTCTGGTACTTCATACACCAGTCCTACTCTGTATCCAGCAGTGGGGGACGGATCTGACACTGATGAGTCATTGTGATGACGAAACGGTATCGAATACTGTTATCGTCGTTCTTTCGCGTCTGGCTAGAACTGATAACAACGAATTTCACGCAGAATGGTCTCACACTCCCTCTTCGTTTACAGAATTTACTAACATTTGAGCTATCGACTCAAGGGGTTAACGAAATGTTGTTTTTTTTTTCACCAAATTTTTATGCAAAATTTGAAAACGCCATTTTGCTTACAAACGTTTTCTTATACAATTTTGATTTCAGAATTTGATTTCAGAATTTAGTTTTCCGATTTTTTTTTTCAAATTTTTTTACTGAATTTTATTTTCCGAATTCTATTTTCGAATTTGTTCACCGAATGTTTTAATCTTAATTTATTTACGGTCCTTAAATTACTGAATTCGTTTGCAGAACTTAGTTTAACAAATAGCTTAGCGAACTTAGTTTTCAGAGTTTGTTGACAGAATTTTGATATATTTTTTATTATAACATTAAAAATTATTTTTAACCTGTGAGCACAATCATCCCATCGACCGTAACAAAGATCGATACCTCCCAATAATGCATACGTTTGATCAATAACAACAGACTTTTCATGATTAGCCCAAAGCAATGTTGAGTTACGTATTATGTGATCAGGATATCGTAACACCTACAAATCAACAATTGCATTGGTAAAATGTTTTGGAAAAACATTTAAAATTCACAATTTAAAATTTACAATTTTAACATGAGTAATTATTTTAATTAAAAATTAAACTTCAATTAAAAATTAAAATTAAACTTCTTCTTTTTCAAGATCATGTCGAACGTGTTAAAAACGAAATAAAAAGATACTAAAAAGAAAATATAGTTTTTTAAGATGAACAGATAAAATTAATCAGCAATTTTTTAATCAATCACTCAATTATTTCCACGCATATTAAAATATTGAAATATCCTGTAAAAACAATCACAACTAGCAACGTCATGCAATTAGCATAAAGTGAATTATTTCTGCTTTTTCAAATAAAAATAATCAACAACTTAGGCTTCACCAATACGAAAGTGTTGACATATGAGGCTATAACTTGAATAGAAAGAAGCAGATAGGGTAATATGTATATATTTAAATATCATAGTTGTTCATAGTAAAAATATATTACGTTTCTGATACGTTTTCAAACGTCATTATTTTAAAGTGAAACTAGAAACTATTGCCAAATACTTTTTCGTTTTAGCGTCGCGGATAAGGTGTTCTGACTAAAACTAGAATATATACAAATAAATAATTATAAATATTAAATATTTATTTATAAAAATAAATATTAATATATAAATATATATATTTTATTTTAGGCAGCATCACCGTTATCAACACATCAAAGAAAAACCTTTTTATTTACGTTTCGCCGCTTTATCTTCTTCTGATATATATATATATATATATATATATATATATATATATATATATATATATATATATATATATATATATATATAGATTTTATCGTATGAGATCATGAAGATCGATTGGAATCGGGACTGGTGATCCTTTGATGGATTCTTATTAATCCATCAAAGGATCACCAGTCCCGTGATCCTTTGATGGATCACGTGAAATTTTAAATAGCGTTATGAGATTGCAATTTACATCATCATAAGATTTAGTCTCTACAAATATAATGTGCGATTCTCTGTTTGGTTATTTCCTATCCCGAAAGGATTAAGAATAAATAAATAATTTATATTCTGTATTTATAGGAAACTTCGAAATATCAGTTGGTAATTTTTACATTTTGAAAATATTATGAAATTGATAATACTACGAATCGCAATTTACCGAAATTATTAAGTGAAAAATCGATAAAATTATTTGGCATTTAACATTCAAAAAGAATTAAAAAAATTGTAAATTAAATTTTTTTTAAATATACCCTAATATTGGGATGTATTTCAGAAAGCTTTCTTTTACTATACGCACTGTTTATTCCGAGAACAGATTGAACTTCCTTATATAGAAGTATATATACCTCGATGCCAGCTTCCTGAAGTAAATTCAATAAATAGTAGCTAATCCAATAAAAATCTTTCAAAACGATACTCAAGTGATAAAAAAATTGAAAATTAATAGTTTAAATTTTAAAATTATTAATTTATTTATTTTTATTGTTATTTATTTTATTTTTATTATAAAGTTATTTTTTTATTTATTCGAATAAATAAAAAATTCATTTAAAAAATTGCTTTAGAAGAATAACGTGTATGAATAATAGAAACAAATCAATTACCAAAAGTAGGTACAATATATTGTTTTAATATTCATCATTATTAATAATTTGAAAGTAATTTTAAATTAAATTATTTTAATTATTAGATTAATATTAATGGTTTAATTATTAATTTTTATTTTAAAATTTATATCAACATTTATTTTTAAATTATTTACACTAAAATATAAATTATTTTTTAAAATAAAATAAAATTTAAATAAATTTAATTTGTTGAATTAATTTAAATCCACAAATATTTCAGTTTCTTACTGATACGAAACTTTAAAGTAAATAAATTGAATTAATTAAAAGAAATTAATTTGGCAATCTTAGATAAAGAAACGCAAGAAACGGACACTTTCATATTAAATAAAATTGAATGATAAATTACATTAATTAACAATGTATTTAGTTTACAATATATATAATATACAGATATACATCGAAAATATACCGTAAAAGACTAGAAAAGTGAATAATCTCAAAGTCCATATGCTGGGATTATTTAGTTTGTTGATTTGAAAATAGACAGCATCATTGACCAAAAACTTTGATTACAACTAAGAGAACATTATGCATTTGGTTGACAAAATGTTGGTTTTTGTTGACATTTATTTTTAACTATTTGAATAAAGTTTGAAACTATATACAGTTGAATATTTTAAAATTAAAAAAACGGAATTTTGAGTACATAAAATCGATATATATTTATAAATTCAGAATTCTTGAATTTATTAAAAAATATTATTCTAAACCAGTGTGTCATTACATTACGTAACGACAAACACGTTTGATTTATAACTCAGTGAATCATATATGATAACACAGTGATTTCTTGGCTCATATTTACGTAATTCTATACTCATTCTCAAACATGACAAATAGATCCTACTATTAATGAAAAATCGCCGATGTGTATGCTAAAATAAGCGCCCAAGTATTTCTTAGACTAAGGTTCTGCTAATGGCTGCGATCCATTATCAGCCATTTTAATTTTCTTGCAATATTTTGATCCAATCATCACTATTTTAAATGATTCATTTAAATAACTGAAAAATAATTCCAATAAAGAGATTGATTAGAATTAGTAAACTGAATGTGAAGATGATTTAAGCTATACAATTATAATTTAAAAGATTTATTCAGCAAACCTTTGCTATTCAGTAAATCAATTTCAATAAAGAGTAATTAGTACAAATCTGATCAGAGTGAGTTAAATAATTACATTATTATATAATAATCAAAAAATTATAATTTGATACAATAATAAAGTTAAATTTAAAATTGAAATCTAAAATAAAATTAAAATTTTATGAATTGACTAATAAATAACAGACAATGTATTAAAATAAGGATTATAGGTCATTGAGAGGAATTTATATGCTATCAGATTTCGGCCCCTATTCCTCGACACAACATAGCATCGGGGCCAATCACTTGCTAATGACGTATCATACATGCTAATGACGTATATAATTTAAATTTAGATAAATGACGTATAAATACTTTTAATAATGACGTATTTCATCTGATAAAATTTGATTATCTAGTGTATCTTAATTAAAAACAAATTATGTTGTTTATTATACATAAAATTGTTTTTTTTTAAATAAAAATCACATATTTTCGCAATTTCTTAATTACTAATCACGACAAATTTTTATTTTAACATTTCAAGTCAAAGACTTGTTAAACTATAGTTGATTAAATTGACTAAATTAATTAATTTAAATAATAAGATTACATTTTAATTTTAAAATGTAATTATAGTCACTTAAAAGTTTAGTTACAAATTTAAATTTAAAATCTAATTTTAATTAAAACTTTAAATCATCTTCAGAATTTTGGAAAAAACTGAACTTTAGAAATAAATTTCGAAAAGTAAAACTGACCGCTTTGCTTTTCAAAAGCTTATCGAGTCGATATCTATTATCAAGATGAGGTCTTTTTAGATGAAGTTCCGGACTAAGAAACCAGTCTGTTATGAATATCTGTCGTTGAGCCATCTCTATGAATTCAGCTACTGCCTTAAAATACGATGCACCGTCCACAATCCTAAATTAAAACATTCATGTCATTAATTGTTAAATATTACTTATATTGATCTTTTAACAAAATCGATTTGTGGTCGTCTATTAAAAATGATTTCTATTATTATAGAAGTCGATAAGAGCCATTATCGTTATTAACAACAATGTATATAAGACCGCTTTTTTACTAGTAAATGATAGCTGAGCGCATTATATTTAAATCTGAAAGTTTTAAAATCTGTAAAAATAAATCGCATGATGACAAATAAAAGCTGTACTCTTTAGATATGCTGGTACTTAAAGTTAAAGTGATTTTATGATTGTATCTACGAATATACTAAGCTTTTCAGTTATTGTTCCATTTGTGCCTACAATTGGTCTTCAAAATCATGGGCTATACATTTTATGGATTTTAGGAAGTAGATAAAATCTACCTGGCATTCCATCCTGTACTATAAGTTCGTAAGCTGTTTGCCATTCCAAGAATATTAGATTTCCATATATTTCTAAGATTTTTCACTTGAAATTGGGTTTTGGATGGGCTATCTAATGTAGTTGTCTCTTATGTCTGGGAGTTCATATGTTTATTTGCTTCTACAATTAGATAGATAATTTATTTATAGTGGCAAATGCACGCCTATGCGCGCAAACAAACACACGTAGAAGAAAAAGAACAAACAAGAAAACAAAAAAATAAAATGTAAAATGAAAATGTTGATGTAAATGAATCAAGTATATTGAAGATAAGGAAGATGAGTGAAATGTGGCAAGGCGTCGGGGAGAATATTGAGTGGTTCCGTTGAAGAGGTATGAAAACTTGTGAGGTGGATAAAATGTTGAGGGAATGCATCTCTTGATTTATTGTGGAGGAGGAGTCATAGTGCAGGAACGTAGACGTTGCTTGAAAAGTGGAAGCGAAGAGGAAGAATGAACGTACGCTGGCAAAGAATTTCAGGCAAGTACAGCAGCGACGATAAAAGAGCGAAGGTCATAGTGGGTTGAGTACGGAGGGACGTGGAGAAGTGGATAATTACTTGATCGAAGAGCCAAGAGTGCAGAACACGAATCATCAAGATAAGCAAGGTGTAAGTAGGATAGTAAGTGAGTAACAAAATAGAAAACGAAAGGTAACAATACGCAAACGAAATTCAACATGAAGGTTAATTGCAGGCCAAGATAGGACGAAACAAATTATGGGAGATGTGGTCGAAGCGGCAAATACGCAAGAGGACACGAGCAGCAGAGTTTATCATATGTTAGAGAGGTAAAAGCGCGGAATTGGATGTGTTGGCAAATAAGAATACGGAGCTTTTCTTTTTTGCTTAAAGCTCCGTTTTAAGCAAACTTAAAACGGAGCTTTATGGTACATCGTGCGAGATAGAACTAAACTACATAGTTTCATATTGCGTGCGTGAAATACATCACTGAAAACTTTTAGACAAACAAAACCAGTAGAATGGAATGCATATTGAAAAGGGGTTATAAATTTGAGGATATAGTGTATATATTGACTTGATATAACAAATACGATCAAGGAGTTTAGATAAGGTCAGAAGATGAGAAATCAGATGTATGAAGATGGAATTAAAGGATAGCGGGATGGTTTTTAGAAGAGGAAGTACGATGGTTGCTTTCCAGTTTTCTGGAAAAATGCAGCTATGAATAGAACAATTGAAACGGGTGGTAAGGATCGGAGATATGATGGAATGAATAGATTTAAGTACATACGTAAGGATAGGGTCGGCAGGCGAAGATGTATTGGGCATAGAGAGGAGAACCTTTGAGACTTCGCTAGAAGAACTAGGAAGGTGGAATTACTCAGGAAAAATTTGGATGATGAGCAAGACGAGGATTGATGATTTACATTAATAGAACAAATGATCGTAATGATTTTTGACTAAAAATAAGAGAACTCGTGGGGATCGATGGAGCGCACATTAGAAATGCGAGCAAGAAGAGAATTAAAGGTTCTTCAAGTATACTTTATAATAGACGATGATGAGATTTTGTTTTGTCAAAATCATGAGTAATTTACATTACTCATGTAGGAAAGAGTGATGGGAGCGTCGAAGATTTAAATAATGAGCACGATGACTAGAGATAGAAGTGTGCTCACGTTTGAGAAAACGAAGAAAGACTTTAAAAGAATGACGTAAAATGAGTTAGAAATTTTTGAGTCGGAATTTAATCAGGGGGCACACGAGGAGCGTTTAGGAATTCGGGACTGGCGAGGTAAAATAAAATCGAGGATGTTAAACATCTCTTTGGTGAAAAGTGTGGATAGACTATCAGCTGTCAAAAAGGTTGCAGAATGCGACAAGAGAGGAGAGTCAATGATAGCGAAACGCAAGAGAGTAAGGTAGAGGAGTTGCCATGTTCGACTTAAAGTATGAGATGAGCAAACAGTAGTTAACGGGATAGTGATATTAACAGTAATGAAAAAATGATCTAAAAAACCAGGATCTGAGATTGTATAGGAAGTGTATGCAATGAGAATGTTGGGGATAGCAATAATATCAAGAGCGCCACTAATAATATGGGTTAGGGGTTTGTCAGTGAATGGATGCTAAATTCGGACATAAGACTTACAAATTTTACTGAATCTGAATCAGAAGGGCGATCTAGACGGATGTTAAAATTACCAAGGACAATTAAGGGTAAAGAAAAAAGTTAGCGGATTGATAGATCGGCGTGTTCATTTAAAAATAGGCAAGATGGTGAAGATAAACCTGGACGATAGATGACTGCGAGTTGAATAGTAAAAGGACATGAAAATTTTAAAAAGAGCAATTTAAATGTAGTACAGGGTAAGGTGAAATCGATTTTTTTCAAGATACGAATTGATACGAGCGAAGGCGACGATTCCGCTATGATTAGAAGAAGTTGTTTATTTTGTTAAGTCAATGGGACAAGCGAAGTCAACAATAGAAAGTCGGGATAAGATAAGATAGTGGATGCTTAGGTGCGGTTTCTAAGAACAACCTTTAAAAGCGGTGGACGATAAGAATCGGGACTAGAAACGTATTTATTAAGACGACACACGGAAAGTGGAGAGACATCACTGAATAGAGATGGATTATCGGTAGGAAGAATCGTGGCAAAGAGCGAGCGGAAAACTGAAACACTATCATCATGACGGGTTGTAGATAAGATAAATCAAAGGGCTCAACATTAGAGATGATAATACACCTATCACGAAAAGGAAATAGTTTATGTTAAAATGAAGGAATCACGGGAGCAGTCGGGAGTGAGTCAAATACTCGGAGATCAGTAGGATCATACGTAGGAGAGCGATTAAATTGTATAGACGAATGCAATGGGATACAATGAGAGGTATAGTCAGGTGATGAAAATATGGTTACAGGATTGGAATATGATACGCTACGAGGGCGATTTTAAATAAAATTCTAAAAAATTCCCCTGTGCTTTTTATTATTTTTCGCCGATTAATAATTCCCGAATCCATCACAATTTTAGAGACAATACTTGACCAACTTCACGTATACTGTTTACAAAATGACATTATTATCAACACACTAAAAACCCAAGCCGCCATGAAATGTCGCGTAACCTTAACTGACAAGTTATTATTAAACACTGAACCTATAGAATTCGTCAATACGTAAAAATATTGTGCCGTTCATCTAACCTCTACTTGGCAATTTAGTTTGTTCCTAGAAAAAAAAGCTTGTAAGATCATTTCATCTATTTTTGCTTATAGAAAACTGCCTAGTTTATCCTTACAAGGTGCACTTTGTTTCTTTAAAGGATGTTAGAACCGATGATAACTTATGCGCTTCCAGTCATCTGATCTGACTTTTAGATTTACAACTTGCTCATTGGTGAAAAGTGTAGAAACATTTTAATTTTTTTTATCGAATTCATTTTAGTGAATGTATTTTTAGTGAATGCATTTTAAAGAATGCATTTTTGTGAATGTATTTTACAATACTTTCATTTTTATCCCATATGACTGTTTCTCCTCCTTTATCACTTCGTTTAATAATCACATCATCCATCGAGCATCGCGTTATTAGTCTTTTGCTTATATCGAATTTTCCAGTAGACGTACACTTGACTTTGAGGTATTTTTCAAGAGTTAATCCCGAAAATTTACGAGAAATACGACGAAGAATTACTCAGAAACGAAGGATACTAAGGATAGTATCCTTCGTTATATCCTTAGAATAGTATATACTATCCTAAGGATAGTATATACTCTGTTGTGTATACAAAGGATACACAACAGAATACGAAAGTGTTGAAATTAAAATCAAGTTATCTAAATGAACCAAAAGAAATATAACAACGAATGAACTAAAAACTTTCAAATTTTATCCGAATCGGAGAACGCGATGCTTTGAAAGTCAACAACATCAAGATAAAAGCAAGATAAGACATTTATCATTGCTAGTAAAACACTTATTTAAAAAATAAAAGATTAAATTTTGAAGAATGCCAATATCATTACATATTGTTGCAATTCTTAAAATTTCATTATTTAATGTATTATATTTTATATTATATGGTATGCATGAATGCTCATGCAAAAATATGTTTCTTGTAAATTTAAATATGTCATCTTTACGATATAAATTAATAGTAGTTTTAGTTAATGTTAATTTAATGTTCATATCTAGATATACACCTTCTTTATCATTAATATTGGTTTTGTTAAGAATAAGGCTTTCTGGGTAAATGTGCTCACTAATTGAATAAAAATTATTAGAATTAAATACACATATATATTAAATATATATTATTTAATTTTATTTATTCTTTAAATTTTCTTATAAATTTTTTAAAATTTTATTATATAATGCATTATATGATGCATTATATAATGCATTATATGAATGCTCATAAAAAGATCTTTCATCATAAAAAGATGTTTCCTGTAAATTTAAATAAGCCGTTACTATGATATAAATTGTAATAATAAATTGTAATTTTAATAAATCTAATCTGATTACTTAATCGCAGTCATTTATGGATAAATACAAATTTAACTATAAAAATTGTTAGAGCTAAAACACATATATCATCAATATATTTGATCATATATTTATATATTTTGCTTTTAATATCAGCTATATTTGGCCTACTATTACCTTTCATTAGAACATATTTTATTTGTCTAAATAAAGATGTCCCTACTTTTGATATTAAAATGTTATAAAATATTATTTAATATCGTTTAAAATATTATTCAATATTTTATTTGAATAATATTATTTAAAATATTATTTTACTAATTTCATGTTATGTTTGCAAAAGTAGAAATTCAGTATTGAAAAATTCAGCATTCAAGTAGTAGTTCAGTTTTTGCTTTCATATTTTACTGCAGAGATGGATAATAAAATATGCCTGAGCATAATTGCTTGAGCACTTTGAGGTAGATATTTTTTCTTCTGACCTGAAAAGCCAGCTAAGTTATAAAATGTAATAATTTTGTGATCAAGCAAAATTCGCTTTATAAAGTATAGAATTAATAGGAATATTTATTTTGAACTTGAACAACGAGTTTATCAATACCAACATTTATATTACTCAATGGCAATTTCATCGAGTTTCTATGTTTCATTGTTATTTTTATACAAATAACGGACTATTCTTCAAGCGGGGATCCAGATTAAAATGCTTGGAGGGCCGGATCCGGTCCGCTAGCTCTTTGTTGTCTATGTGAATATAACATAGACAATAGATAATATATGTTATAACATATAACATCTATTAAAAGATTGAATTCCCTTAAAAATCATTTAATAAAGAAAATTACGAAATTTGTGCATTTTCAAATTTATTAGTTTATCAAATTTACCTATGTATTAAAACCAGCACGGGCAAGACTAATAAAGAGCTTTAGATAATCACATTATATCTGACAAAGTATATCATAATAAAAATAAAATCATATGCATGTATTTGGCCTTGCTGGTATTTTTGGTGTAGGAATATGGGTCGAAACCTAATAACATAGATGTTCGTATCAATGACACCAATCCTTATTCTAATATATGTTTTATTATGATATTTTTTAACTATTATATTTATAATAGTTTTTATTATTATAGGTTTTAATATAGGTTTAAATATTTAATTATATATAATAAGAATATATTACTCTTAATATATGATTCATTTTTATATTATAGATTTAAATTCTTATAATTGAAAAGTTAAAAATATTTTTTTCTAACTTCTGAATGGTTTAATGTATGCTACAGGCAGCAAAGAGATTCTCTTTGCTTTATATGCTTAGGTTATTTCTTTATCATTCTATTCTTAAGATTACCAGATTACCAACGATATACAAGTTATGTTTTAGAGCAATGTAGCTGCAAATACAAATTTCGTGGACATATACACTCGAATAAACGATTTTTTAAATCGTTTAAATTTCTGTAAATATTCAAAAAACCTAATTAAGAACGTTCAGTGCACCAAATTTAATTTATTGGAATTGAATCTATTCCACCGTCTAGAAACTGTCTATCACTCAAACAGCTGATGCAGTCAAACAGAATTAAGTTTCGGTGTTGAAATTTTGATTGAAGTTTTAACCTCAAAATACTAAATATTTTTTATATTCTGTATTAAATAAATTCAAAAACTTCTGTAAAGTCTTTCTTCGAATATTTTTTAGCAAAAAACATTTATTGAATGTTTTTCAATGTAACTAAAAAACAATTTAATAGCAATTTTTGATAGCCAATAAAAATTTATTAATATATTATAATATTAATAAATATATTAATAAATAATATATATAAATAATATATAAAATATATAAATAATATATATAATATGATAATAATTTGATATTATTATAAAAAAATAATAATGTAAAAATAATATAAAATAATACCGAAAACTTATTGTCTGATAACAGATTGAGACTCAACATGAATCGTCAAGTGATATCGTTAGCAATAGGAACTGATGCCATGATGCGATGGTGTTTATGTGAACTTGAAGAAAATGCATTTGAATAAATAGCAATGAATCTTAATCACTTTAAGTCTTATAGTAACAAAGATGATAAGGATGCACGATTAGCTAAGCGAAAAATATGTGAGTTGAAATTTTCTTGGACCAAAATTTTTGCATTCCTTTGCAAATTATTTCGTTCCTTTATTAAAAACATTTAAACATGAAGTAATTAAAATAATTTTTTATAATTTGATAATCTAAAATATATTATATAAATGGTACATTCCGGATAAAAATTTAACAATTTTATGTGCAAAAATATTGAATAGAACTGAGTTTTAATAAAGGTAAATGAGCATTTTGCCATGCAAATTCAAATATATAAAATATAATATATTATTATATTATAATAATGAAAGAAAAATGCATTTAATTTATTGTAAACCTTTACCCATTTATATTTATATTCATTTCATTTATATTCACACAAATATAAAATATATTTCGCATATATTTTATTCATCAAATATGACTCATCGTACATTATCATCAAGTACAAATTTTATAATATCAAGAACATTCTGTTTTCAAGATTAAACAGCTCAGATAACATTTAAATAAATGATTAAAAATAAATAATTTTATAATTATTAAATTTAATAATAATTTATTTTTAATTTGTTATTTCGTATACTATCATTCATAAACTTTATATAACAAAATTTTGGAATTAACTATAAAATATCTAATTAATGTAAAAAGTAGCTAGCGTTCAAGCAAACTCTCATCACTTGCCATTTGACTTTGGAATTGCTTCGTATAGGCGCAAATGATTCAAACCGATGAGCACTTGTAAACTCACATTGCGAAGCTGCTAAACTAATTTCATCGTAAAGATGCCTTGTCTTTGCAGCTGACTTCACTCTAATACTTAAACTCCTAAAACAATTCATATTTAAATTATATCGGCATTACAAATACCTCGACATATTAGAAATCGTTAGGTGTGGCCGACGCTGATCGTTTCGTTTGCGAATTAAAAAATCCAAGTCAAACATCATAAGACCGCGAAGCTGGTTATCTCGTGGATCTGTGTAGGCAATGAATGACGGTTTAACTACAAGCCAACTGAAAGGCAAATTATTTAATAAGCGATTTAAAACTGATATTTACAATGTATGCATTTTATAAATGGACAACTTTCATTAACATCAAAGTCAAAGTTTATGCGCAAACATAAAGTTACCTTTTTTGGAACAAAATGTTAAATATCGGCATAATTTAAAAATTAGAGAATTATTTAAAGTAGATTTAAAATAAATTGCATAAGAATTATATTATTTCAAATAATGAATTATTTGAAATAATTAAATTAATTAATAATTAATTATAATAAATGAATTATAATTAATTATAATTAATTATAATTAATTATTATTTAAATTATATTTAATATTTAATATAATA
>WNNJ02002090.1:0-106774 GCA_012934845.2 Pomphorhynchus laevis
ATATAATATTATATATTTAGCATTTATAATATTAAATTATAAATTATAAACAATCAACAATAGAACGCCAACTCGCGTTCACAATGGTCAGATAATAATCCGCGTGCCCCAAAAATTCGTGAGTACATATTCAAATAAATCGTTCATTCCCAACCGTCGTCAACTATAATATCGACAACATTGATTCAAACCTTCGTAGCGATGTATGCGTCTACGACTGACGACGAAGAACTCTTTTTACAACTTGACACTAATTTATTCAATTTTTTACTAATACATTTCTTTAAAAAATTTAATTATTAAATTTATTTAATTTATTTATAATAAATAATATTATAAATATTATTAATTACTTCTATAGTAAAGATAAAAATTAAATAATGTTACTCATATTAACAACTACTGCTTGAAATTTTCAGGTTTGTACAAGGTTATGATTATGAATATAATTTCACGGTTGTTTATTTGAAAAAATATATAAACTTGATATAACCTTTAATCTACCGTCTTAAGGGATAGGGGCCAAAGTTTCTAAGATGCTCGACGCCATCCGCTATTAAGCGACATTCTTAGGTAAGCCAGCACTTCGATAGTATTATCGAAACGCTGGTTATCAAAACGTCAATCATTTGCTCAAAGATTTCGCTTCCCTTCCCCCTTAAGGAGGGGGGATATTTAGACAATATCGATCCCCTTTCCATAGGAAAAGGGATTAAGGGTATATTTTTGCACTACTAAAATATACCCTTAATTGAAGCGCTGGTGATCGAATCGTAAAGCATATTCTTAAATACTTCGCCACCTTTCTCCCCTTAAGGGAGAAATATTTAAACACTATTGATCCCCCTCCCATGGAAAGGGGGATTAAGGATATATTAATATTTCCTTAAGATAATTTATATAAAAAATTTATATAAATTAATTTATATTTTCCTAAAATACAATTATAGTTTAAAAATACTTTGTAATTAATTTCATGGGCTCAAAAAAACGGTTTAAAACATCACATTTTCAAAAATAGTATTTTCAGTTACACGAAAAGGTTTTGCTTTATGCAATTAATGCTTACCTGTGGGTATACAAGTCTTCTATATTAAAATAACAGTAAAATAAACTATAAATATCCTCTGTGAACTGTTTTCAATTTTTAGTAAAGGACCTGATATTTCTTTTATCTTGATATCGACGAGTATATATTGTGATACACTAATTCATTCTTCTATCAGTATTAATACGTACATGTTTGCATTCCCTATTGTTCGTTTGACTGCTTGGATGGTATTTTTTATTACCATTATATAAATCAAGCATGTGTACCTTTTTAGACTGTTGACTGTACCAGCGATATAGTTTTCTTTTTCTAAGATAATAGCAGACCATAACTGACGATTATAGCTTGCTACCATGTTATTCAGGGTGTGTTTCGGATTGCAAAATATGTCCTCTAATAGTGCATCATTGGGCGTTAACCGATTCAATAGTGTGGAATTTCCATCAAGAAGATCAGTCAAGGCATTCATCCCAGAGTCCTCAATTACCAATTGGACAAACAATGTCCTATATAAATCAGTAGTAAAATGTGTTACAAAGTACGCTGCAAGCGGTGATATAAGCGAAGTTAATTTGAATGCAAAAACTTATAATCTATAAAAAATGAAATTGATCACGTAAACGAATGATAGACAAAAAAACATTATAAATAAAAGATTATATTTTATTATAAAAAAGAATCATTTTCAGCATAATAATTTGTGTTACAATAATTTTGATTGACATTTGGTCTATTTATTATATAGATATTATAATATCTATATAATATCTAATATTATATATCATTTGGACATATAATATTGAAATACGATAAGCAAGAAATATAACAAAAAGTAATATAAAGTAATCTAAAGTAATAATAAACTTTATAAATAAACTTTTATTACTTTAAAGTAATACAAAGTAATATAAAATACTATTACCAAATTAATCACAAAGATCTGAACAAAACTTTATTTTTAAACGATATAGAAGAATAAAGTCCAGAGATCGTTCGACGATTATGAGTAGAATATATTATTTATTGTTTCATCATTTTTGAATATTTGAATGTCGTGAAATTTTCCGATAAAACGAAATCATAAAAGCAAAGATTATAATCTTGCAGCAAAAATTATAATAATACATAATATAATAATATTATATTAAAATATTATAATAATTATAATATATTAAAATTATAATATATATATTCTGATAGCAAAGATAATAATAAGGATTTTCTTAACAACTATATAACTACTAAAAAGTTTTAAACAGGGAAGCATAAACAAAAAGAAAACCGAAAACAAAGTAAGTTCAGTCGTTTATGAAGTCTTCATTGTGTCACGGCCTCAGGTCCACAGGGTCTGAGCCTTCCAGCCAATCCAACTCGCCGCTCTCCGACTAAAACACCCGGGGTCTCTCACTCCTCGAAGAATCCAATCGAGGCGGACTATGCTAGGTAATCTCGAGATAAGGAGCTTGAGAAACCTTAGTCTTTGCTTTGGGGGACGTACTCTAGATAAGAAGACTAATCCGAGATATTCCAAGTACCACAAAGGCGTACTTTAGTTTTACTATTCAATGACAGATGCTAAGCCCGTATCAGGGCCCACCTAGTCGGAAAGATGGGAAGTGGTTGAGGCTGCAAAATGGAGGAGTGCAGAGAGTGTCAATCTCTCAAGTTTCTTTTTGATGGCAGAGGTGCCATGAAATACGACCATCTGCGATTTTTTTAGTTAAAAGCAAGATTGGAAGGGGTAAGCTGGTCTTTTAATCTTAAAAACGGCTGATGGCCGAGATTACATCTTTACACCTGCGTCCAGAGAACAGAGCAGTGGTATTATCATCATATACCACGAGATGTTTTTCGGGATAAAATGCCTTGAAGAGAACAATGGAGCTAGCAAGATATAAGATAGCAGAAAGTGGCGAAGGTTTTTAAGTGGCAAATGTGACTATCAGTCACTTACAAGCCCACTAAAATGACAAAAAAATATAAATTAGGATTCCGTAGAAATGAAAATAAACATTTTTTAAATTGTACATATGAAGATGATGCAGTAACATTTGAGGGAAGATTGTTCCACAGTTTATGTCCTGCAATCGAGTATGATCGATGCGCGGTGAGCGAAAAATAAGGTGGAACATATAATCTTGATCTTGTATAGAATGACTGCGAATCGAAATATAAGTTGTGGATTTACTGGATAATGTAGGTAAGATGAGCAGTGAAGGGGTGTTGGCATTTATGACGTTCCACATAAAGCATGCTAGTTTAAACCTTATGCAGTTCGTGATGTCTAGCCAAGACAGCGAATTAGAATAACGCGATATGTGATCGAATTTCCTTAAGCGAAAAAAACTCTAACGGCCGAATTTAGAATACTTTGCAAAGATTTGAGCGATGATTTCGTATAATTAATAAGAAGACTGACAGAATAATCAAGTTTGGAACTCAGAAGAGAATTCACTAATTTCACCGTAGTGAGAGTATCGAGATGATGTCTTACTTGCCTCATGTCCCTCAAGATAAGAAAACAGCTTTGAGCTTTGTGTCTGATAAAAGGAAGAAACAAGAAGTGGGAATCAAATGAAATTTCGAGAATAGTCATAGAAGTGACTACCGATAAAGTAGTCAGAAATTTTGATTGAAATGTTCGGATCAGACAAATAGTGAGGTGTTATCCACATAAGGGGAGATTTATTCGTATTTATTACTAAACGTAATGACGTCAAATGTCTACAGAGATGATATAGACAATCAGAAGCAATGTCTGCAAAGTCATTAAAGGAAAAAGGATCACAATCTGCATACAGCACGATGTCGTCTGCATATTGAATTAAATGAAAACCATAAGGAGAGGCTATATATGTTAGGTCGCCAAGTAGAAGTGTGAATAGTAGAGGTCCAAGAACATAATCTTGAGGTAAGCCGTGAGTGATTTGATAAGTAGATAAGAAAGTTGAATTAGATTCAACACTAAAAGATCTACCAGTTAGATATGATTGGAACCATTTGATAACACAAGATGAGAAACCGTATCGGTGACGAAGGCATGCACGAAGAATTTGATGGTCAACGACATCAAAGGCTGAAGCTAAATCAAGCGATATAATAAGACCAATACGACTCTTATCAATGGCGACAAGTAAATGGTCAAAAATTTGAGTACATGCAGTGAGGGTTGAATGATGTTTACGATAAGCAGATTGAGAAGGAAACAGGTTATTTACCTTCAGATAGTCACTTATTTGATGTAAGATTATACGTTCAAAATGTTTGGAGATTGTCGGTAGGTGAGAAATTGGTCTGTACGGAGGAATCATGGGATCAAGAGATGACCGCTTCAGAAGTGGCCGTATAATGGCGACTTTAAAGGAATTAGGATACTTCGAATACCGAATTGACGAATTGAAAAGATTACACAAATAAGGAATAAGTGTGTGGATGCAAGATTTCAACACATTAGTTGGGATAATGTCTCGGATAGATGTCGTGCTTGGTAACGGCGTTAATGCAGTTAATATTTGCTGAGGATGTATGAGCGTAAAGTAGAAAAGTTACGGCAAATGATGATTTAAGACAGAAGAAAAGTCGTCATTAATGGAAGCAAGAGTGGAAATGTTTGCAGTAAGCTTATCACGAAGGTATTCAGCATAAATGCAAGGAGACAGTGTTGATTTCGGACATGAACGTCCAAGTAAGTTTTTAATGGAAGACCACAAATTGCGTGGAGAAGGAGATTTAATTTTGGCGCGCCAGTATGCAAGTGACTTATGTTTCAAGAGCTCACAGTATCGTTTACGAGCATCTTTGAACGATAATCTGGCTGTATATGCCAAAGAAACATTTATTCGATGTGTTCTAAGATACAGGCGATGATTACGACGCAGTAAACGTTTGGCAGTGACACATTCACAATCAAACCAAGGAGCTTGATGAGAACGTCGTGGAACAAAAACCCTTAAAGGTAATATTTTATCAAGAATTTGGGTAATGCATGATTCAAAGTTATTCGCAAGAATACTTACAGATGATGAATGAGACAAATCTAAAGAGCTTACCAGATAATTTTAAAATAGCGCTAAATCAAGAAGTTTCTAATATCGATGAGAGCGAGATGTAGAGGAAAAATCGGGAAAGGAATGTAATTGTAAGAAAAGAAGAAAATGATCAGAAATACCGGTATCAAGCACGTTGGCACGTGGTTTGAAATATGAGGAAGTTCGCAAAAAGAAACTATCTATGGTTCCTCTTAGAATATGTGTAGCATCAGTGTGTTGATAAACGAATCCGAGATCACCTATTATTGAAAAAAGACGTGCAGCGTTTCGCGAGGTTGGACATTCAAGATGAATGTTGAAATCGCCGATAAGGATTATTGGGTCAGGTGCGTCAATGTTTAAAAGGAGATCGTAAAATTCGTCGAAAGATTATAATCTGCCAGCAAAGATTATAATATCCCAGCAAGGATTATAATCTGCCAGCAACGACTATAATTTGCCAGTAAGGATTATAATCTACCAGCGAAGATTATAATCTGCCAGCGAGGATTATAATCAGCCAGCAAATATTATAATCTGCCAGAAAAAATTATAATCTGCTAGCAAGGATTATAATCATCTATCAAAGATCATAATCGGTCAGTAAAGATTATAATCTGCCGGCAAAGATTATAATCTGCCAGCAAAGATTATAATCTGCCTGTGAGGATTATAATCAGCCAGCAAAGATTATAATCTACCAGAAAAGATTATAATCTGCTAGCAAGGATTATAACAAGCTAGAAATGATCATAATCTGTCAGCAAAGATTATAATCTGCCAGCAAAGATTATAATCTACCAGCAAAGATTATAATCTGCCAGTAACGATTATAATCTGCCAGTAAGGATTATAATCAGCCAGCAAGAATTATAATCAGCTATCAAAGATCATAATCTGTCAGCAAAGATTATAATCTGCCAGCAAAGATTACAATCTGCCAGCAAAGATTATAATATTCCAGCAAAGATTATAATCTGCCAGCAACGATTATAATCTGCCAGTAAGGATTATAATCTACAAGCAAAGATTATAACCTGCCAGCGAGGATTATAATCTGTCAGCAAAGATTATAATCTGTCAGCAAAGATTACAATCTGCCAGCAAAGGTTATAATCTGCCAGCGAGGATTATAATCAGCCAGCAAAGATTATAATCTGCCAGAAAAGATTATAATCTGCTAGCAAGGATTATAATCAGCTAGACAAGATCATAATCTGTCAGCAAAGATTATAATCTGCCAACAAAGATTACAATCTGTCAGCAAAGATTATAATCTGCCAGCAAAGATTACAATCTGCCAGCAAAGATTATAATCTGCCAGCGAGGATTATAATCATCCAGCGAAGATTATAATCTGCCAGAAAAGATTATAATCTGCTAGCAAGGATTATAATCAGCTAGAAAAGATCATAATCTGCCAGAAAAGATTATAATCTGCCAGTAAGGATTATAATCTTCCAGAAGGATTATAAAATACCAGTAAGGATTGTAATCTGCCAGCAAGGATTATAATCTGTCAGTAAGGTTTATAATCTGTCAGCAATGATTATAATTTGATAAAAACAAGATTATATTCTGGAGCAAAGTTAAAATTTGAAAGCAAAGATTTAAATCCGTTAGCAACGGTTATAATTGGATAAAAAAATTATAATCTGATAGCAAAGATTACTATCTGATAGCAAAGACTTATTTTACTTATGAATCAAAAATTTCAGGAAACAACTTTCCAGAAAGTTCCTGTATCTACTTTAGAATAAGCTAAGGTGCTTTAGAATAAGCTAGGATGCTTTTGAACTTAGTTATGAAAATATTAAAAATATTCTAAAAAATATTTTTTAAGTTAAAAATTCGATTTAGCAGTTGGAGGGTTGACACTCTTCGTATTGTAGTTTAGTATTTGTCACATAAAATCCCGGCTGTTATTTTGTCCCGGTTTTTATTTGTCACATAATAAACATTTTAATTTTTTGAATATTTTTTCTCGAAATATTTGCATTGTGTCATATTGATATATTTTATCCTAAGGTAATTTGTAATTTATAATTTTTATTAAAAATTATTCTAATTATAACATTTAATATTTATTTGATATTTACAATGATACGCTTGATGCAAGTTTATAATTTATGTGGAAATGTCGCAGTGTAAAGTTTCAATTCACATAAATTGAAATAAAATATCAAAAAGGAAATTTTTGATAAAAAATTTCTCATTCAGTAGCTAAAATAGCATTAATTCTTAATCCATCAATATTTTTATATTATAAACATGATAGCAGAGCAGTTCCTCCTGATGACCTCTAATTCTTATTATGATACAAGGTCTGTTTTTTATTAGTCAATTCATAAAAATGACTTTTTAAATTTCAATTTATTATTTTAACTTGATATAAATTATAGAAAATCTTATAACAATTATTAATTTTAATATTTAATTATTAAATTTTGATTTAGCATTATTATGCTTTGTTTATAATTATATTAAATACGTAGACTCAGTTAGCTGATTTAATTTATCTTGCATTAACATAAATATTATATTTGGTTCACATTTTATAATATCAAATATATCATAAAATATATTATATTTACAAATATATCATATTTTTATTCACATTTTTATTGAATACAAATGATCTTTATTCACATTTTTATTAAATTACACATTTTTATTGCATAAAAATGTGTAATTTTTTATCAAATAATAAAAATGTATTATAAATTACATCACATCAAAATTATAAATTATATTATTCAAACATTTATAATTTTATTGAAAGTAGAATTCTTTAAATAATAAGATTTGTAGAAAAATTGGAATTTTTATTCAGCCAAATTCTCATGATTGATTTTGTTGGTTTACAAACAAATAGTAAAAATGTACAAATCTTGTAATTTCAACAAATGTACAAGCCTTGCAATGTACAACCTTGCAATTTCTAATTGGAAGATCGGCTTGAAATATAATACGTTGCTCACGATCAAGTAGTTGTACAAGAGTTGAAAGATCGTTACATGAAGACGTATTTTATTCATAATAATTAACAAATGTTTGAACACTTAAAAAGCGGATAATTATTACTGTATGTTTTCTAAATAAATTTCATCTTTAAAAATAAAAATTAAAAAAGAAATAAAATTTGTAAAATATTGTTAAAAGTTTAGTTAATAAAACAAATATTGTTTAAGTTGTAATAAAGTAACTAAAATTAGTAAACATGCCTACTTACAATAAGTTAATCTCTTCTTATTCAGTAGCTAAAATAGCATTAATTCTTGATCCATCAATATTTTTATATTATAATCTCTGTCGAGAGCATTAATAACGTACGTATATTGTCGAAAAAAAATTATATTATTAAAAAATTATAGAAGTTTAATTACAGAATTATAATGTTAGAACTATAAAAATGTAGCTGGCGATGAGAAGTCAGACTCCTAGCCCTACGACAACAAAATAAAGTGACTGAACTTCGAGTCGTTGGTGTCCTCATAATAAAAACTGAATGTAACAAAATTAATTTTGTAATCAGAGTCAAAAATATTCTTCTAACTTGCATATTACAAAAAAAGCATTTATACAAGTGCATTCGTTGCTAAAAAAACTCGAATTTACTAAGACGATAATATGGAGCCAATGTTTTACAAATACATATTTACACAGTAAACATAATAAAACGCACATTTTATACTCTATAAATTATGTTCTTTCTAATTTCATCGATGATAATGATGTTGATGAGAGTGGGTATTTCTGTGTATATGCTGAGATGGCGACGATCTAGACGAAGAGCATCCGCTATGTTTACCTGTTAATCTCGAAGAAAAAGTGATTCCATCATAGCTTTCATTATGTGGCCGTTGTTGCATTATATTGGAGGCGTAAGGTAACGGATAAATTGGTGATGTAATTAGTTGGTGAGGTGCATGTTGCCTGTCAATATAATGCATCGAGTCCGATGTTGTATTGCCAGATGGAGCGGTAGAGTTGAACCGATTACAGTTGTCCTGTTGGTTGTTGCCTATTTGAGACATCAACAGTAACTGCGATTGCTGCTGCATGTTCCTGGGAAACATTGTTGGTGAATGTGGACTCGACTGAACAAACTGCTGATTGGCTTGTGCAATGAAACCAGTTGGATTTATATATGATTGTTGAGGCGGTAATGGTGGTTGACCATGTATAGGAGCAGGAGTTACTGAACATAGTGACTGATGCGCCATAGGAACAAGAATCGGTGTAGTAGTCATCATTGTAGCATTTGAAAAGCTATTTGAATGATTAGAATCGAACAGCGGCGACGGTGTTTGAGGAGCAATCGATTGAGAAGGCAACAACATAGTGCTAACAAGAGATTCGTTGCTAAAAGATTGATTAACATTCAAAGCAGGATGACAAGAAGCGGCCGGAGTCGTTATCTGCTGCGCTGTAGTAATGGATTGATGGAATGAATTAAAATTCCCTTGAGGGATAAGGTTTGTTCCGCTGGAATAAGACAAAGGCGTTTCATTTTCGAATTGCTGCTGGCACTTGTGATTACTCTTTTGAAGAAAAAGAATAAAAATGCATAAAATAAATAATATGAATTACATTTGATTCTATTTCCACCGCGGGTTCCTCGTCCTTTCCAGGCGGTGAAGTAAGTAGATCAAGAACCTGATGACAAATATCTTAAAAAAGTAAATTTGTATAAGACTAAAGTCAATTAACTTTAATTGTATAAAACTTGATAGAAACAAGGTTCACAGTTAAACTAGTAAAATGACTACGCTTGAATAATTACATAAACTGAAAATAATTAGACCACTTTACAGTATTTATTTTAATCGATCATACTTAGAGAATTACAACGTTCATATTAAATTTAACATTACGCAAATGCGGACAAGATTCACGGTATTCATTACAATATGATTTCACTTTAAAGTTAAGGTTTTAACTTTTAAGTTAAAGCTTTCAACTCAATTTTTACATGAAATTGATATTTTACAAAACATTACTTGATTTGTTGTAATTTAACTGCATTACGTATTTTGAATAAATTTGAATTCGCTAACAATTATTTACACAATTTCAATAATTGATACTTTAAATAATTGACTCGTCTAACGTGAATCATAACATGTTAATCGTAGGTTCACATGTGGCTCACATGTCTAATGTGAGTCGTCTATTTCAATACTAGCAAACGAATATTAAAAACCTAATTTTAGCAATGCTAACGCATATAATACAAATTCTTGTCTGCTTCCGTTCATATGTAGGTAAAAGTAAATTAAATCGTATTGTGATATTTTATTTACAGATAAAATATTGATCAACATCTTGATCAATCCGTCATGTTTTCAGCTGATATTCACTTAAGCTTATCGCAGCAGCGAAAATGAATAATTAATAATGTCAAAACACTGAATGATCTAAGTAGTATAGATCCGGAAAAATGACGATACGCAGTATTTTGACGACAAATTAAACAAATAGTCAAAAAATACTTTATCTGCATTTTTTTATGCTGGATTTATCGGAAACCATCTGAGATCTACAAAATATTTTGATTTAGAGGATAAGATATTAAGTCATGATTCATGACTCATTACTTGCATGACTCATTACTTGCATGATAAATTGCATTCATGACTAATTGCATTCACGGCTAATTGCATCACGGCTAATTACATCCGTGACTAATGAATGACTAATACCTTAATGAATCATTTAGGTATATCACTCACATGATTCATGCTTACATGATTCATGCTTACATGATTCATGTAGGTGGTATCCAAGAATAGCGCGTATGAATTGGTGTTTACACTGCAAGCTTTAAATTTTTAAAACAATTTGTCAACAAGACACGGGCTTTAAATAAATAATATATTCTACATGCCTACAGAAAAGACAAAAATACTAACCTTCTAAAATATCAATGGATAGATGTTCAACGAACTGTTCCCACCATTTTTTGGTCGAATTCTCCTGTTTACCTTCCCAGTCAGTTATTTCAAACTTAGAAAGCTTAGAAGCCAAATACATAACGGCAATCGCAATGATTTCAGGTTCCCATTGTAGGCAAAGCGTAGTGCCAAAACTATCCACATAAATTAAAGAATTTGACATTTGAAAAATATTCTATACATATTTTTATTTCAAAATTATATAGTGATCATAAAATAAAACAGTTATCATAAAATTTACCCATAAATAAAAGTCATATCATAAAAGTATTTTATTCACAAGTATAAAAATAAAGATTTCGATTATAAATATTTAAAAAAAATCTAAGGAGGGTCATAATAAAGTCACTAGTATCAACAGATAATATTAAAAATATATTGTATAATATATTTTATGTTTTAATAATATAATTCAATATAATAACACATGAAATAATATTTTTTTAGTTTAGTATTATAAAAATAATATTATATCATATTATATGAATATTATATTATGCTATATTATATTATAATATATATTATATATTATCATATCTATTTTATTATATTAAATCATATTATATTATGTATTTTTAAGAAAAAATTGATAAATCAAAATTTATTGAATGAATTTTTCAAATGTAAATAAAAAATTAAGATTTTTAATTATCTATTGTTAGTAAAACGATCATATAAAAACGATAATACAAATATTCTTTAATATAAAATAAGATTAATATTAAATAGTTTTTAAATATTTCGTCCCTAACTGATGATATACAAGTATTTACGTTAAGAATCTCAGAATTAAGATATTAAAAGTTATAGAAATTTTCATTTTTAGAAATACTTTTTATAAATTTAGAACAAAATATGATCCCCATAATGTTTCATTATGTTTTAATCGATTTATTATAGCATAAGAGCAGCAAATATTAAAAACAGATTAACACTTATCAAAGGTCTATCCCGGAATTTGTCATCTGGAATCGCATTGACTAAGAAAGCGCATTTAGATTATAACATTTTACTTTAATTTTAATCGTATAATAAGGAAAAGATATTAAATTAATATCTTGATAATTAATTACTTTTGATCAGATAAGCTTAATAATTATTAATCAATTAGTATTTATTAACAATTTTCAAGCAATAAAATTTAAGATATCATAGAACATAACATGCACATAGAACATAATATCTACACAGTGTAATTACTAATTAATTAAAATTAGTTTTTTTTTACTATACAACATTAATATTTTAATGATTATTAATAATAATTATTTAAATAATGATTTAAATGAACAGTGAAAGGAAAGTTTTTCATTTGTGTGAACCGCAAAACGTGTTTTCATAAGTATTTTCAAATAAAATTCGAACGCGTTAGTGTGACGTAAAGATTGTAAAGGAATGCAGCTTCTTGAATTACCCAAATAAACCCAAATCTTGGAAAGCAACCAAGTAATAATTTTATTTAATATTTTTTAATACTTTTATAATTTATATGTAAGAATTTTCTTATACTAACTGGATTACGAATATAAAAATATTTCCGTATTTTAAATATCTTTAAATACGAAACAGTTAAATATCTACCCAAATCATAAAAAATGGATAGATAAAAAAACTTAACGGTTTCAAAACAGGGAACTATATATAATCACAAGAGAAAGAGCAGAAAGTTGAAATATAAGAAGTACAAATAAAGAATAAAATATCGACTGTAAATATCTACTTAAAAAACTTGACGGTTTCTAAATAAGGTGAGTTGTGTATATAACTAACTTACAATAATTTTAAACTGTTAGTTTACAATAATGTAAGTAACCTTTTATAACTTAGATATAAAGTATTTTCCAATATTAATTCGATCCTGAAAATTTAAAATATCTTTAAATACGAACATATAAAATAAATGTGAATATAAATATAAAAAATAAATGTAAATATCTACCCAGATCGTAAAAAACGGCTAGATTAGAAAACATAAGGTAAAGTTCCATATAAGGTTAGTTGTATACCTAGCTTACTAGAGTTAGTTTACAATAATGCAAGTAACCTACTGTAATAAACTTTCGGTAAGAATATTCCTAGATACGATTGATACTGCAATCTATAATTACACTTTTTTCTCATCATGTTATAATATGTCGATATTCAAAAATAAATAGTTTCTCATTAACTTTGATTTAGTTAAACGAAATTACATACAAATGAACAAATGATTGCAATATGTCGCACTTTAACGTGATTTAAAATGTGATTTTAAATGCTTCAATAAAGCATTGTTTAAAATCAATTAAATAATATGTACATCTAGGTAATGCTAAGCTTCTATAATTATTTATAATAATATCTCACTTTTTCGTATACGTAACTGAATCTACCTATTTTATACGATATATAAATAAAAGTAAAGGTAAATAATAAAGTAAAAGAAATAATTTTATTTATGTGTCAGGTCGTATAATAAAGCTTAAAAATGTATATTCAACGTTGATATTACCTATCGTTGATAAACGTCCATGCCATCTGCAACATTTTTTTAATATTTTCTCTACTACCTTAAGTATTAAAATAAAGTACTTATATTTTTCAATGATTATTTTCACCTTTAATAGTCTTTGCGTATTTTTTAAGGTAACTGTATGGACTCTCAACTAAAAAATCAAACTTTACAGTAGTCAGGAGTACACGTTCGTAATAGGCGATAACATCCCCACGTTGATCTTCTCCGAACAGTTTCTTCTCTTCTGATCTGTTGGTCTCATCAAGTAACAAAACAGCAGCTTTCCAAATTACTCGTAATTTCTTTGGAGTTTCTTCTACCTTGCCGGCAAGAAATAGGCAACACGTCGCCATCACCTACAATAACAAAACATTAACGTTGGAGCGAAGATGCATTAACTGCATCAAATACTTAATATATATATATATATATATATATATATATATATATATATATATATATATATATATATTATTCAATTAAAAACTGATTTAATTTAATCAGGATCTAATTCCAGTTATATTCGATCCAAATCGGTATATGGCACATACTACATACAGATAACGCATTGTTCTCTAAGTGATAAAAACGTATAAATATCTCAGTTAATTACACACCTGCTTATAAATAACCAATACGTTTCAAAGTAATTGTCATTAGTAAAAACATTTATTAATTACTAATTACAAAATAATTAACTAATTACTTGAGCATAAATAAATGATCAACTTTATTAGACAGCAAAGGAATCTTGCAATTATTAAAAATTTTGAGGAAAATAAATTCAAAATATCAAGATTAACTTTTAATTAATAAAATTGATAATCAATAATATTATATTTAAATATGAATTTAAATATATTTAATTTTAAGTATGTTAATTGATACAGGAAAATAATAGTCTAGATTTACAACGCATTATGTCAAAATATAACCGTAAAAGTGTGGATTTTAATTCCTGATGATAGTTATATTATTATATTATTATCTTTAATATGGAATGGAATAAAGTATTTTAAGTTTTCTTCTAAATATTAAAAAACAGAAAAAAAGATATTTTTAATTATATGCTGCATTTTCGTTTTCATAGGCAATAAAAGTATCAAAGCTTTAACTAAATAATCTTTATACTTTTCTTGATCAACAATCATTTTATTACAAAGATCAAGACATTAACCAAAAAATTATTAAATATTTGATCTTATCTTTCTTTCAATAAAAAAGAAAAAAGTCTCTTTTATATTTCTTTTATTCGACAATATGTACTTACATATTTTGGATACTTTTGGAAAGACTGATATACATAAAATCGGTGAAAAAAAAGAACTCCGGTACTTAAAGTTTCAGGAGGCCTACAAAATTTAATGAAATTTAATGAAATAAAGCAAATTTATTGATTGTAATATCTACAATCCCATCTTATAGCCAAGATCGATAACGAATTGAGCACCTTGTTTCCTGTATAGGCGCTCTTCTTCAATTGACATGCCCTCACGAATTGACATAGTGTTGTTCATTTCTCGTTTTTCAAAATACCAACATGGCATCTATAAATAATAAATATCGTATATACAACGGCATAGAGATATTATAGGATATTAAAATAATATTAACAAAATATAACAATTATTATCAATAAAAGCTGAAAATAAAAACTGACAGTGGAGATGAAGTAGAAACCAGTGGACGACATGGCTCAGCTGCCACAAGTCCGTATGCAGACTGTCACTCCACAGCACAATCAATGACTTCATCAAGCGCGCACTGTTGTCGGCAGATATCCAATCTCGTCTGGAACCGAAGTCCTTCGCGCAACCCGACGACAACATACTGGATGGATTGTTTCTGATCCAATGGTCAAATGGTAGATGTTTGGCGTGGGAATTCACCTGCTCGGATACCTTGGCACAGTGTCACGTTAACACAGCTGTCACCATACCTGGAGCGGTAACCAATGGAGCAGAGGTCAAGAATCGTAGCAAATACGCCGACCTGACGCCAATCTAACATTTTGTGCCCGTTGCTGTGGCAACTTTTGGCGCGCTGGGTATAGAGGCACGCGACTTCATACATTAATTAGGTCGGCAAATAACGGTAGTGACAAGAGAGCGGCGGTCTACAGAATTATTGCTGCAGAGACTGAGCGTTGCCATCCAACGTAACAATGCTATTGATAAAATTATACAAAATAAAAATAAAAGAAAATAATTAATTTATAGATAATAACTAAATATATAATATCATAATTAATACAATATTATCAATATTAATGCAATATGTATTAATATAATATCATAATGTTAAATATCAAGATATTTTTTTAACTAATTATTAAGATCACATTTTTTCGAAAAGAGCTTTGAAGACAGTCATTTTCAGGCAACAGTCAAATGATATGAACTAAGAAAAACGTCGCAATAGCATTTATGTGATAAATGTGAATTACGTGAATAAAGTAAGAGTAAGTAACTTCTAAGTTATGACCATAATTGACCGATTACAATAATATACAAATGCATTTTTAGGTACAGGTAAGTGAGTGAATGAAGAGTGCACTACACAAGCACAACCTTGTGTAAATCACAAAAGAATTTTGTTGATTTAAACAAAACTTTATCTCGTTGCCATCACTCATCGTGCTTCTGATATACTAAATATGAAATTAAAGTTTACTAGTAAGTTATGTTAAATGCGATGGATTGACAGAAATTCGGTAATATTTTATTCAGATTCAATTACCATATGATTTTTATTCTTTGTATTACCGATACAGAAAATAAAAACAATCATATAACATTTTCGGCTCCCAAATCAATGGACTTGAGCTCGAAAGATATGTCATTTTACTGCTGATTTTGTTCATGTTTCCATCGTAAAAATCGATGTACTATATTTACTAACACTGATGAAATGCTATTTTAACAAATAAAACAATCATCATCTGATAAAATTATGGTGTCTTGTGAAGACAATTTTCAACAATCGACAGCCAACCATGATGATATCTTGAACACGGTTCAATCGAAATTACAGGAAGACAATTTTCGACAAAGTTTTATAATAATTAACGATACATGGTTATGCAGAAAGCAGCAAACAGCGTATATGTAGGAGAGACGTATTCGTCAATGATCGCTCCTTAAAAATTGAGAAATATACCCAAAAGGACAATAATTTGCTATACATTAATGGTTTAGTAAACATATTTACCTGGTTTACAGTAAAAAGGTTTATGGATGATATTTATTCCTTAGATATGGTAGACACGGCACTGTAGAATCAATTATCGACGTACGTGGTTGATATTCTTGATATGATCGGGTAGCAGATCTAAGTATAGACAATAGGATACTTATTTCTCTTGCAGTTTTTGGATGACATACAGAAGGCAAGATTGCCATATTTAAAAAAGGAGCGACTATTATGATTCGTCTTGAACAAGAGATCGATATGTAGTTATCACATAAAAGTTTAACGATTTTAAATCAACAAGCATATACTTACATTAAATCAAACAAGATAATTAACATAATTGCGAAATGGTAAAAAAGAACATTAAAATCAGACAAGTGAAATATAATAATGTGGTCAACAGTACTTTAGAGTTTATTAAAAGACAAGTAGCATGTGATACAGTTGGTTGTGACGTATGGACACATTTTACGGCTCCCAAATAAATGGACTTGAGCTCGAAAGATATGTCATTTTACTGCGAATTTTATTCATGTTCCTATCGTAAAAATCGATGTACTATGTTTACTAACCCTGATGAAATGCTATTTAAACAAATAAAACAATCATCATCTGATAAAATTATGGTATCTTGTGAAGACACTTTTCAACAATCGACAGCCATCATGATGCTATCTTGAACACGGTTCTATCGGAATTACAGGAAGATAATTGCATCAAATCTATAGAGACTTCTGATCAAGAACAGTTGGCATATAACCCTACACGAATCTGGAGAAAAGGCTGTACAAATTTAACAAAAAAGGGACAATGCAAATCATTCGATGTCAAATAACACTTCAGATCAAGATAATTTACATAATGCTAGCAAAATTAAAACTAATATTTTAAGCAGCTATACAGATGACTATGTTAATCATAAACAGAACTCTAATGATCTACTTCCTGATAAATCTGTTGATGTTTTAGACAAAAGACTAGATGCTGATATTTACAAACATAGACGAACTGATTCCTCAAATAGTGGGGATTTAAATTATGAACTGAGAAAGCCTGTAACTTCATGGGATGCAAGTGTTGATGGCGAGGGCAATCCCTCAGGCAGATAAGCAAATATAAGAAAAGTAAGGTATCGAAATTACGACAGAAGTATGAATGTTATCTTGAGTGCAATTGAAGAGTCGTGTAATTCCCAAGTTTGGGAATTACTCTTGTAATTTCCAAGAGTCAATTCCCAAGTTAGAGTTGATGAAGACGTTTCTCGGGTGCGTGCAGTATTTACCAGACTTCTTAAGGAAGAGGATAAGAATGTAGCTGAAACTGCAAGTTCGGAGTTTGATTCGTCTTGGGAAACATACCACAGAGAAACCTCGCTTATTGAAGGTCGTATTGAGTTCTGCTAACCACGCTAAGATGTTGCTTCATCGTGGTTACCTCTTAAAAGATTCTACTATAAGAATACTGAGAGATATTAATTTTGATAATCGTTTGAAATTGAGGAAGGCTCGCGAAGAGCTACATGGTGGAATAAGCAAAGGATAGGCGAATATATGCATTAGGAATTTTCAAGTAGTTCAGTAGAACCATCAGTACGTTAGACCCCGCTTCTCCCAAACTAGAAAATAAGTTTTATTCTGATTCCAATTTTGATGATTTAATTGATTTTTCTGAGGTACATGCTAAAACTAGAAAAACCTTTCCGTTATCAGGGCATTTATCACATAAATATCACTATCAAAGCTTTCCATCCCAATTTCCTTTCTTGCTCGACCATATTGCTGATAATCATTATGATAATTCTGTATTTCAGAATCTTGGTTACATAGTGGCATCTCTGATAATCTGTTTAATGTTGTAGATAATAAGTTAGTAAGAGCGGATCGCTTTCCTGGTTTGCGAGGTGGATGAGTTGTAGCACTCGTTCGACATGATCTCTCAACATCAAATATATCATATCTTTGTGATTCTGAGTGATCATATGAGTGTCTGTCTTTTACTGTTAATCATCAATTGTCGAAATTAAATGTTTGTGTTGTTTATAAATCTCCATCTTTCATTTTGAGAACAGATCGGCTTAAGGATTATTTAGCTAATTTTTGATCATCCCAACGATTTGTCCTTTTAGGTTACTTCAACCTTCCGAATGTAGATTGGAATAGAAATGGGTGTCAACCCTGCTCGGGCGTATCAAAAAAATTTTGTGATTTATTTCTTGTTGACCTACTTTTAGTGCAACATTGTAGAGAACCAACTCATGCCAACGGTGCTACTCTAGATCTTGTGTTTACCAGATATATTGAAGATATCGACAGTATTGCGTATTATCTTCCTCTAGGTAACATTGATCACTGTGTTTTCTCCTTTAAATTAGTGTCCAAGATCGTTTGTAGGTCAAAATTGATTATCCGAAGCGAAATTGGACTCGGGTGGATACCCAGCATCTCTTAGCTGTTTTCTACAACATTTTTTATCGTAGTTATAGGTCTGCTACTGTTTCAGATCTGCTGACATTCTTTATAACGTTTTCGTAAATTTGTCAGATAAGTTCGCTTCGAAACGGAGAGCTTTCATGAATTCCACTCGCCCTCAGTGGTTTAATCATGAACTTCGTGGTGTTAAAACTGCGCAATGCCTTGTGGGCTATTACAACCTCTAACATTACTCTAACAACTACGGTCTCCTATCCTTCCTCGTCGCCGCCCCACTCGTGGTCATATGTGAAAACTTAAAGGATATTTTCATTTAAGATAGCATTCATTACTTCTGATGAATATGTTTATTCTACTGAGTCTGAAATTGCTGAATGCCTAGCGGACAGCTTCCATTCTCCATCAACTATTGTTTCGGATATTTACTATTTAAAATACTATCCCATTCACGATATTACTCAGAATCTCGTTAAGCCAATCAGTGCATCTGAAGTATTGCACCTAATCACTAGGCTTGACCGATTTGGCTCTCCTGATTCAGATATTTCACCTTACCTAATTAATGCGGTTGAACGTGCCGTAAGTAGTGTTTTAGCTCATATCGTGTTTTAGCTCATACCACCGCGAGAGAGTTGGATGGAAGTACTAAGCTCAGGACTTTGTGTCGACGTCGTATTTCTAGATTTTTCGAAAGCCTTTGATCGTGTTCTACATAAAGGTCTTGTGTCACTCTTAATTCACTACGACATCCCTCGTGTAATCTGCTTTTGGACTGAAAATTTTCTTTCATTGCGTACGTTCAAGGTAAGAGTTGGTGGGTATTTATCTGCAGAAAAATGTATGTCAACAGGTGTCCCTCAGGGGTCTGCCCTTGGTCCCCTATTATTCATCACGTTCCATAACGATTTACTCTTACGTATTGAGAACACTCACTTGGCATTCAATGATGATTTTAAAATTTGGACTGCTATACGAGATATCAATGACTGTAAATCTTCACAGGCAGACTTTAATCGAGTGATGATTGATTCCGCTCTACTGGATAACATTTTAATGTTGATAAGTGTGTACTTATGAGGATGGGTAGAAAATCCAGTAATTTTACATATCATATCGGCGATGTTCTTCTCATTGATGTATCACATCATAGGGATTTAGGAATTATCGTACAGGCATCATTAAAAACTAAACTTAATAGTGAAAGAGCAATTAAAAGCGCTAGTCGTGCACTATATATTGTAAAGAACTCATTCCTTAAGATTACCACGAATGTCTTTAGAAATTTGTTTAACACGTTGGTTCGTCCGCATTTAGAGTATGCAATTCAGGCTTCTTTCCCGGTCACCAAACAAGAAAGGACAGATATTGAGTCAGTCCTAAGGCGAGGTACTTGTTTATTTTCGAATGCGAGAGTGGATTACGCATCTCGATTAGATTTGCTAAGAATTCAACCGATGTCATCACGATTTTTGTTTCTTGACTTAATAGGAATGTATGCGCTTGTACACCGGTTGGAGGGTTATCAGAGTGGTTTGATTTGTTCTATTTTATCAGAGTTTTCACGTCTGTTCTAGTTCATCATCTTCCCATCCCTATCTTTGCAGGGTCCACAACAGTCCTAAATCCCCTGCTTTTCTCTTTTCTGCTTAGCGATTTCTCTCCGTTTATCAAACCTTTATCCTTTAACGTCATGCAATACGCCGATGACATTCTAATCTATGCTCATGCACCCGAACATCGCATACACGATATCGGCATTTCTGCCTCCAACTGTATTTCTTCTATCTACGATCGTCTCTTCAATGTCCATCTCGTTCGAATCCCCAACAAGTCTAAAATAATGTGGATCCTCCCCCGTAAACCAAACATATCTCCTCCCACTGTATCTTTTGCTTCATCGATCATCCCCATAGTACACAATCTCACTTTCTTAGGCTTCCATTTCGATGATCAACTTTCCCTTAAACCGTTTGTCCGTGACAAGGTTCGCTCGTCTAACTTAATTCTCCGTGACATCCGCCGTATCCGCCCCCTGATCGACTTCCGTTCTTGTGTGTCTCTTCTTTCATCGCTTCTTTTCCCTAAAATCAATTACTGCCTTAACATTTTCGCCAATTCTCCACAATCCATCATCCTACCCCTACAACGCATAAAATTTGGATTGCTATCCGAGATATTGATGACTGTAATTCTTTACAGGCAGACTTAAATCGCGTTCATGATTGGTGCCGCTCTACTAGATTACATCTTAAGGTTGATAAGTATATACTTGTGAGGATAGGTTAAAAAAATCCAGTAATTTTACATATCATATCGGCGATGTTCATCTCACTGAAGTATCACATCATAGGGATTAAGGAATTATCGTACAGGCATCATTAATAACTAAACTTAATAGTGAAAGAGCAATTAAAAGCGCTACTCGTGTACTATATATTGTAAAGAACTCATTCCTTAAGATTACCACTAATGTCTTTAGAAATTTGTTTAACACGTTGGTTCGTCCGCATTTAGAGTATGCAATTCAGGCTTCTTTTCCTGTCAACAAACAAGAAAAGACAGATATAGAATCAGTCCAAAGGCGAGGTTTTCGTTTATGCTCGAATGTAAGATTGGATTATGCATCTCGATTAGATTTGCTAAGAATTCAACCGATATCATCACGATTTTTGTTTCTTGACTTTATAGGAATGTATGCGCTTGTACATTTGTTGGACGGTTATCCGAGTGGTTCGATCACATTACGTTCATCGATTTTGAGAGGTCACAGCAAATCTGTCTATAAAAAAGGCATGGTAGGTATCCAAAATGCTGGAGGCTGTCGCACATGGTACTTAATATGTGAAATTCTCTGCCTGAGGAAATTACTTCCGCCGGAAATCTGCATTTATTTAAAAAATTATTAAAGACATTGATCATCAAAAAGACGAGAACGATTCATGCACATATTTGCAGTGATTTGTTCTTTTTTGCTTGTCAATTTCTTTTTCTTCGTTTCTTAGTTTTTTAGTTTCATTTTCTATTTTTTCAAACTGTGATCAGGCAAAATAGCCTTATTATTATGTAGACAACGTTACGAGCATCGCTCAGAGTTGCTGACAAATTGATAGTCAAAATAAAAGAAAAAGGGAAAAACAAAAACAAATCAGTCAACTATTTAAAATATTCTGTCGTTTAAAGATCTCACGAGTTGCCGCATTTACAGTATCATCGCTTAAACGATTCCATGAATTTATTATTCGTTGTCCAAATTGAATCGTCCCAGAATGTACTATTCGTCGGCGACTAAGATAAAACGAGTGACCTCGCAAAGCTCTAGTTGATCGAATGTCGAAGAGCCCACGCAACACATGGTGTTCATTGTGAAATACCTCTCATACAAGACACAGATCCCGCGAGTCACGAATATCACATAATGACTGCATATTTAAAGACCGAAGACGGTCCTCGTAAGGAAGTTCTCTCAAAGAATGTACTAACTTTGTTGCCCTACGTAGCACCTTCTCAAGTCGAGTGATCTCATCTCTGGTTCGAGGGTATAAACATTGAGAAGCATATAACAAATGGCTTAGTACAAAAGCGCTGGAAGAACTCTAAAAGAACGTGGACTCACATAGCTGAATGATCGGCGAAGGAAACCAACCATACGCATGGCCTTCGAACAAATGTACTCAGTGTTTTGGCGAGTGGAGAAATCATCCGTTATCCATACGCCAAGATCTTTATAGCTCGAAACCAATTTAATCACTTGATCCCCGAGATGATATATCGGCACTGAGACAATATTACGTGATCGAATGTGCATGTAAGTGCACTTCGAGGCATTAACCGACAGATCATTAGAACGTGCCCACTTAATAACCGTGTCAATATCTGATTGAATAATGTTTCGATCATAATCCGACTTGATGACTCTCCAAATTTTTAAATCGTCTGCAAATAATAATGAACGCGAACTTATTACACTGGGGAGATCGTTGATTAAAATACAAAACAGCAGAGGACCCAATACAGACTCTTGCGAGAAACCGGCATAAACTGGATAATGCTAGGAAAGGGTACCGCCAATGGCGACTTGGTATGTGCGACCAGAAAGAAAGTTGCATATCCAACGAATGATAATTGGATTGATGCTTGATGCACTCATCTTCATAATCAACTTATCATGGGGGACATGATCAAATGCTTTGGAGAAATCAAAAATATGACATCTACAGCATACCCCTCATCCACTATGGAACCCCAACTTTCCTGTGCCAATAAAAGGTTGGTTACTGTGGGAGAGTTTTTACGGAATCCGTGCTGATTAGTAGAAAGTAACCTGTATGATTCTAGGTACCTACTGATTATCCGATAAAGTAATCTCTCTAATACACGACTCGATACAGATACGACTCGATACTTATGGCTAAGCTTTGTAAGAATAAAAATAAAGATTAATAATCACCTGATTTAATAATTAGGAAAACATCGAAAATATTCAATCAGTGTAAAAAATAAGAATATCTTTTGAGAGGTAGAAAACCATATGGAAAATATCCAAACAGTATAAAAAATAAGAATATATCTTTTGAGAGGTTATGTTGTTTTTTGTGTTGATTTACTTATATATGGGTCATGAATCCCTAGAATTATTAGCCAGTTAATAAATAGCACAATAAGAGTACATTTAATTAATAAGCAGATAACCATAATGTGTGCGAAGATACAACATAAGAGTTATTAAAAGAAACGTTTAAGTATATTCAACTACATAGACTTCCTAGTGAGACCGTTCGAACATTCTAAAACACTTAAATAAAATTGTTATTTACACAAACTACTCAATCGCCTCACATAACTAATTACTCGTTGACCAAAATGATAATTTCATAATGACTTACTCATCTCGCGCGATCATAAATTATGTAGTGTCATAGTTTCTCTTGATCTATCGTCTGCTTTTGACATCGTCGATCACTCGATTCTTCTACATCGCTTTAGTCATGATTATGGCTTCTCATTACCCACTGTATCATGGTTTTCTTCATATCTGTCAAACCGTACATTTCGCGTCTATTCTAACTCTTCTCTCTCCCATCCTTCATCCATCCCGACCGGTGTTCCACAAGGCTCCGTATTAGGCCCTATGCTTTTCTCTCTTCTTCTCGGTGACTTGTTTTCGATTTCTCATAAATTGAACTTCCGTGTTATGCAATATGCTGATGACATTCTCATCTATGCTCACGCACCTGCTTATCGTATTCATGATCTTAGTGTTTCTGTTTCCAGCTGTCTTGTCTCAATTTCCAACCATTTTTCTTCCCTTCGCCTTTCTCTGAATCCAGATAAATCTAAAATTATGTGGATCCTACCTCGAAGCTTCGGCGTAGAACCTCCTTCCGTATCACTAAATTCTACAATTCTTCCTATCGTTGATAATCTCGTTTTCCTAGGCTTTCATTTCGACAACCGACTTTCACTTAAACCTTTCGTTAGTGATAAAGTACGCTCATCTAACTTGATACTCCGCAATCTCCGTCAAGTTCGTAGATTGATCCATTTCCCTTATTGTATGAATCTCATATCTTCTCTTCTTTTCTCAAGACTTGATTACTGTCTTAGTTTATTTTCCAACTCACCTAAATCCACTCTTCTTCCTTTACAACGCATCATCAACGCTGCCGTTCGAGTTATTCTCCGTCTTCGTCGTTTTGATCATACATCCTACTATCTTGTTTCTCTTGATTGGCCTACCATTTATTGTCGTGTTCAAATTCGTCTTCTTATCATTGCTTTTCGCCTTATAACTTCTCATACCCCTTCATTTCTCAACCTTTCTTTTCTCGACAATTCTCGTACTGTGTATTGTGCTCTGCGTTCCTGTAATTCCCTTCTTTTACATATCCTAATCTACTCTACCTCTTTTGGCTTCCGCTCCTTCGTTGTGGCTGCTCCTCTCTTGTGGAATCAACTGCCTATTCATATCCGCCAATCAACATCTATGCCGTACTTCAAACGCCAAATCCAATTTTATTTCAACAATTAACTAATTACCTGTGACCTTTGATGTTCTTTTTTTGTTTGTTAGTGGTCATGTAAGCGTGCATTTTGCACGCATTTGTCACGTTAAATAAAGATAAACTTATTATATTGGGATCATTATTTGATCCCAATATAATGATTCATTACATGAATGATCAAATTCATTATGTAAATTTGATCATTATTTGCGGCTAATAACTTACGTGAAAAAATAAAATAAATAAAATATTGGAAATAATGATCAAAGTCCCAAAAATTTCACACAGTGAAATGAACATTATCCCTTAATATTTGACGAGGATATCGTTTAATAGATAATTTGATGTAAATAATTTGTGAATAGCACAGTGAGTTGAACATTAAAAAATCTAATGAATTTTGTATACTAAATAAAAATAATGTTTAAAACTGTTAACTGTTTATGCTAAAAATACAATTGTTACTTAAGGCATTTTTGATGCATGGAGTAGTTTGGTTCGCGCATTGCCTCCACGACCCGACATCCGGACAAGTGTTTGACAAGAAAAATCTGGTGTAATATTATTTGTTTTGTCGAAAATACAATTGTCACTTTAGGCATTTTTGAATAATATTTCAAAATAGACCTTCCTAACATGACAACTTCACTAATGAATGTAAATTGTAAAATTGTATTCAATTACCCGAAGTGAAATTTAATCTCGTTTAAAAGTATTGTTCAATTTTACATTTGTTTCATAGACAAAACATTAGCAGTTATAAATTGTAGTATATTGTCAAAATTTTATGGACTAATAAAATTATTTAATGCACTCATTAGGGCTATTTTATGAACACAAAAATTGAAATGAGTCAAAGAGACGTGAAGACGTGTACAATCTTTTTGATCCTGTATTCGTTGCATAAGTTGTACTTCAAAAATATTGTAATTATTGGCGCAGCTATATATTTATACAATCGATTATAGGAATCCAAAGCCCAATGTGACAACCTTGAAATTTTTGATTTACAATTATTAGGATACATGAAACGGTACATGTTGAGGTTAAAATACATTCACGAAAAATAAAACTTGAAATAAATTTGAGATTAAATCACTATTATCAATAATGAAAGAATTAATGATTTAACTGATGATGGAGTGGTGAATGCTTTTACGACATTTTGAAAATTAAATTGATATTTTTAATCGGTAACAAATGATGTAAATAATTCGATATAGCTAATATTAAAAAAATTAGAGTAGATCGGTTGATTGAAAGCAAATGAAAGTTCATTACGAGATGACAGTCGATAAACTTTTCGGTACTTCCTGTATCAATCACAACTTCACTTTTTAATTTTTTTAATATTGACATTTTTCAAGTTACATTGTTCGGTAAGTTCATTTGAATCTTGAAGATACTGATCGATTGATTAATAGTTCTGCCTGCGATATGAATGTAACTTGAATCTCACACAAATTGAGCAGATCGATGATATGAATGTTTGATCGAGTTGTTGAATAGCGTCATTAAACGTTTAAGAATAATGTATGATTTTGACACCAAGTTGATCAGAATATTCAGTAAATCCTATAAATCGAAATCCTGCAAATCGACTCTTCCAATGCTGCCATACTTGTGATGCCTCTTTTGAGTTGTTTTCGGTAGTGAGTGTCGGAGGAACCAAAATATTGTCCGTAAGAAGAATAACTTAGGTTTTGTTGGGTCAAATCTAGAAAGAAGAATAACTTAGGTTTTGTTGGGTCAAATCTAGAAATGTTAGTACAGTTAACGAGGATAAATAATACACAACAAAGATGTATAACAGCTACAGTGCCATCATCAGGAATAAAAAATTGTAAATAATTAAAAGGTAATTTTTTATTACTGAAGACTGTAGTCATAGCTCCTAAAATACCACTAATATAAGGTGTGATCATTAGTTAACGGAAAATTGGATTCCTATTATTTATGATACAACTCACATATGTTACTTTGCAATAAAACAATAAATGGGTAATGACATTTTAACTGTTTTTACCATTTGCCGAGGGACGGTTAAAATAAAATATATTAAAATTTTTTATAAAATTTGATCACACTACAAAAGTGTGCTATAAGCGTATGCAAATAGGGACCAGTAAAATCACAGGATCATTACAATAAGCAATGTAAGCTTTGAAACGGTATCACGTTTCTATGATCATCTTGATGTTATTGTAAGTGAATATATGAAGACAAGACCAAACGTTAAACATATCTAAATGTCTGCGTATGCTAGACCTGTTGATATGTTCGTTTGGTCAACCTGATCCAGTCAGCTTACGCGTTGCTTACTTCGCGCTTATAAAATCATATATAATAAGGAATTTCTTAAATAAACTTAACAACCACTAAAAATAACTAAAAAAGACAGTTGAAAAACAACAGTTCAAGATCGATAAGAAAAATCAAAATGTTTAGTCTTCACGATATTATCACGGCCTCAGGTCCAGCGAGATTTGAGCCTTCCAGCCAATCCAACACGCCGCTCTCCGACTGAACCACCTGGGGTCTTAACCCCCCCCCGAAAAGTCCAATCGAGGCGGACTATGCTCGGTAATCGCGAGATGAGGAGCTTGAGAAACCTTAGTCTTTGCTCTTGGGGACGTCTTCTTGGAAAGAAGACTAATCTCGAGATAGCCCAAGTACACCAGAGGCGCACTTGAGTTTTCCCATTCAATGACAGATGCTGAGCCCGTTTCAGGGCCCACCTAGCTCTCTTCAGAATCCGTTTGAGTCTATCCAGGTCACCGTAATGGTAAACTCCAGGTATTTTACTCGACTTGTGAAGGTAGGGAGTGGTTGATTAGTCAATACGGAAGATAGAGCTGTGAGTGCTAGTCTCTTTATTTTTTCTTTGTCGCAGGAGCGCCATGAAAGACAACCACCTGCGATTTCGAGGAGTTTAAAATAAGATTGGATATGGGTAACTGATCTTTTAGTCTTAAAAGGAAACGGCTGATGTCAGAGATTACATCATTGCACCTGCGTCCATAGAACAGGGATGTGGTATCATCAGCGTGTACCACTAGATGTTAGTCGCGTTTAAAGTTTTTGTAAAGTTTAATGGAGGCGGCAAGATACAGGATTAAATAAAAGTGGGGAACCTTGAGGCACACCTGTAATAGGGTAGAACAGGCGTACATCAGGGTCGTCTTCATAGAAGAATCGCTTGGTATACGACAATATTTCCACTTTGTTAACAATTCTCGCAGGTAATTCAAAGGACCTGCGAGAAGAGATAACAAAAAGAATGGAAATGCGGTCAAATGCAGCAGAGAAGTCAAGAAAAACAGCCACAGCAAGCTTATGACCGTTGTCATGACAAACCTGATACACTTCACCTAATGCTGTATGGACCTAGCGATCTTTAACGTACCCATAAAAACCTGGTGGGATTAAATTTCGCCTACATAGATGGTCGCGGATTTTACGCTCAAGCGTTTTTCGGAAATGGAGATGAGGGAGTTGACGGTCTGTCGAAAGCTGACATACCCGAGTGGAGAGTGGCGCGTGGGATTTGGAAGTGTCTGAAAGTGGCCCTTAGGAGTTTAGGATATCTGTGACAGATAAGTCCCTGCTCCTGGCGTCGCACCAAAGCGGGATTGGTTGGAGAGATAAAGTGACTCCATAATAATGTAGGGATAGTGACTCCTCCAAAACTTTGTCAAGGTCTATGCTACCTATCTATCCCAAAGATCTCTCCTTCCAGCAGACAAGCTTCTCCTTCTTAAATATCTTCTAAAAGGAAGACTGAAAAGCGTTAAGGCAATAAATGCTCGCCCTATCCCTACTCAGCTGGAACTTATATCTAGTGCTCCAGTATTCATTTGAGAGAACCTGTCTGGTGGAAACAGAGAGATTAGGAAGGTATAACATTTTAGCTAGTACCTTGAGTTTTGTTGGAGTGGGATTGTGTATTCGCCCTTTATAGGTAGTCGAAAGAAACGCGGTAGCTTGCGATGAGAGGTAGCAATTAAATTCGGTCAAACTTTCATTACCAATTCTGTGGAAGAGTTGGATAGCTGCCTGAAAGAAAGCAACTCTGATTGGATCAAAGTGAAACCTCCTTCTAAGCAACGTATCTTCTTCCATCCGCCAACGAATTAGGTCATGAGAGGTGGTCTGTTTTTGGCGCGACTGCTCAGTACAGATGGGCTTCAACAACCACATCTTATGAAGCAGTAATATGTCGATGAGAGAATTAGTTATTGAGCAATGAAAGGTGGAGGCCGTGGTTTATGAATAAGGTAGCCGTTCCTGATATGTTTCCCGTTCTTACAAAGTGATATAGCTAAAAAGGACAGGGCTGGACAGGAATAGTTTAAAAGGAGGGATGATCTTAAGGAGCATTTCACTAGGGTAAAAAGACTTTGAGATGAAGAGGAGTGTGGAGGGTTATGTACCTAGTAAATTGGGTGTAAATGTGCTTAGGGATAAATCAAGTAATGTCCTGAAGAATACGGATAGACCACGTCTTCTGAAGGACTATAACATCTGCATATTTACCTGATAGAAGCCTAAGGGCGGAAGTACCTCCCGAATTCCACTGAAAAATATTCAGTGAAAAAGGCTCTTGATTACTTCCCATTGTGTTACATCAGCTGGAGTGGGATGCCCCCTCTAGCCCAAACCAGAGGTGGGAAGGCTGCCCTTCCCACAACCGGCCAAACTAGCAGAAGTCATTTGCCCATCGACTTTATCTTCATTTCCCAAGGAGTCTGTCGCTACTTCCCAACCATTATCCTTATTGGCCAACTTTAAAGAGTTCAGACTCTTTTTAGAAGCATTTCGTTTTTTTTTGAAGACGGGGATTTCTTTGAGAACGTCGTAATATTCGTCGTTATAACAGAACGTAACTCATCAAACTTAGCAACAAGGTATTGAGTTAAAGTTCGCAACTCGTTCATATTTGCCTGGTGCCTAGCATCTATAAGCTTATTGATATCTGAGTTTGTCATTGTAATATCGGTAGATCTATTTGCCGAGCAGGCATCAGCGAAGTTGACCGTCTTGCAGGGTGATCCACAATGCTGCTTCTTGTAGTATTTAAAGTAGCTACATTTTCTGGACCAAGAAGGATGTTCACCGCCGCAGCTAGAACAATGGGGAGCCTCAAAATATCTTATTGAATTGAATAAAATTCTATTTTTGTAAGCAACAGTGAACTCTCTCAGGAACTTATTAAAAAGGTTCTGTTTTTCGAAAGGTTGTTGAAGTTTCACTATAACAAGGTTTACCAATTTTGGCACACAATTTTGGCACATTTGGCTCCCTCCGTGCTCGAGACTAAAAACTGAAAAGATACACCACTTACCTTTTTAGCAGGAACAATTGTTTCCATTGAGCGCTTTGATCCTCCGATAATTGCCACAAATCATATATGTTGTATGCATCCCTGCTACATATTCATTGTTTCGTGAACAACTGAAGATATATTAAAATATTTTGCGACAAGCGACCTATCTAGTGTTCATTGCGATTCGTAATAAATATTTCATTTACTAATGTTTATATATACCGATTTGTTGCAATAACAATTTATATATATTTATATAAAGAAGGTGTATTAGAAGAAGGCATATATATTGGTTGATTGAGTTCATGCTGCGCGCCTAGATCCATAAGGATACGATTATATACTTTAATGAAGTGTAGAAAACAGGAAAAGACACTTATAATTTATTTAAGCGTTTCGTCCTTTATAGGGACTTCGTCAGTGTATTGCAAGTTTAATTAAGCAAATATTTTAACCGCTGGTTAAAATATTTGATTAATCTTTGGTTAATCTTTTGTTAAGTCTCAGAGTGATACATTAGACTGATGGAGTTAATGATCGAAGTCCAGTTATTTAGCAGCAAATATGGATACAAAATCAATCGTAGCCAGCTTTGGCTCCTGGACCACAGTTTCAAACGATTTTAAGCAATAACAATAACTATATATATTAAATCGTCTCAAAGAAGACTCCTGGTGCAGTTCAATCTGATTCCTACATATTTTGAAAGCTTCCCAATGAGGAACCTGAATATATCCAAGAGAACCAAATCACTCGCGCATGCACAGTATTTACGATTTTGTCTCCTTAACAGACTTACTACGAAAGGAATCAAGATCAACAAATCAACGGAGGTCAACTTTAACTTAGTTAGACCTACACAAACTCAAAAATATCAAAGCGAATGGAATGATATTTTGCGATGCACAGAACAAGCACTTACATATGTCTTGTGAAAGTTTTATTCAAGTGCATATAACTCTTCTCGCTAGCCTGTTGATTCTTGTACATATTCGTCACTGTTATCATCTAAATATCATAAATTATCATATCTTTATGGCAGAACAGTATACAGTGCAGAACTTCGTTCGATGGATTTAAAATCTAATCGTCGTTTTCGGAAGCCATTTCGTAATGCACCGGTTGTCAACATTTCATCGAAAGCTATCACTGAATCACAATTAAATGCTCTCTCATTGGGTATGTCGTTTGCATCAATGCCTCGTGAATTTAACCGTCTTAAAATGATTGATGGCTTGCGCTATATGGCAAATAAAATATATCCTCGAGCACCTGAATTGGCGACAAATGACGATAAATTAAAATTTCTTGATTGCAATTCAATCCAGAAATATGTGAATCTTCCACCTAACTTCAATTCGCAGAAAAACATGTCTAAAGAAGTCCGTGATGCGCTTATTGAATTGCGTGATAGAGACGACCTTGTTATATGCCCAGTTGATAAAGGTAGCAAGACTCTGATATGGTACAAAAAAGATTGTATAGATGAAGGTTTACGCTAATTAAATACAGTTTCTTACATGAATATATCTTCAACCCAATTCGATAATATGGTTCAATATGTACGATCTACTATACAACAGCACATTCCTGATAAAGAACTAACAGGATCACTATATGTCGATAAGCCAATTCCAGGACATATATATCTTCTTCCAAAAATTCACAAGAATGAAAGTCTGTCCTGGAAGACATATTGTACGTAATTCTGGTACGTCCACCGAGAAACTGTCGAAATATCTTTATCGTATCTTATATCCTATTTTAGCATCAACTAACTAGTTTCTAGCAAGCATGACGACTTCATCCGTGCCTTCGAAAAGTACCAAGACTCTATACGTCCTTCCTCACTCCTCTGTACGCTGGATGTTGAAGCATTATTTACATCTATAGAGCATCAAAAAGGAATTAAAGCAATAATGGGACATTTACACAAATCCAAATTCACAGAAAAAGAAATCGATGATATTGGCGCTCTCTTAGAATGTGTCTTAACGTCAAATATCTTTGATTTTGAAGGCACGTTACACAAGCAATTGATTGGAACAGCTATGGGGACTCCGGTAGGTCCGACTTACGCATGTCTCTATGTAGCTTCAGTTGAGGACAATTATATAAATAACGCGCAATTAAAGCCAAGCATGTAGCTGCGATACGTCAATGATGTTTTCTGTGTTTGAGACTATGGCAAAGATAAGCTCGTAGAATTTAAAAAAGGACTTAATTGTGCATCGAAATTGAATTTCACTTGCAGTGATGACTTATCTGCAAAAATGGTCGCATTCTCAGATTTGCTCTTAAACGAGGCATAAACAATGTTTGGGAATCAACAGTACAACGCAAATTCTTACAGACGCGTTCATTGATACACGCGTGCAGTGTGCACCATCCCAAAACTAAACGAATGCTCATAATAAATGAAGCCATAAGAGCTAAGAAAATATGCTCAACTCGCTTAAACTTTGAAAACTACATATCCATATTATACGAGGAATTCATAAACAGAGGATATTCCGCCCACCAAATAAAACGGCAATTTCGCGAAGTTAGAAAAATGAACATAGACTGTCTGCTAATAAAAACGAAAAACGCTGAAGACGGTAAGCAATTATTCTCAACTTTCAATTACCACCAAGCTCTTTTACGGTTGCAGGGGATATCGACAATGCCCTTGGATCAGTTAGTGATAGAGATAGTTCAACGCTGAAGCTACCTAGTATGGCATTTTGAACGCCTTTCACTCTCCGTAATCTTTTTCGCAGCTGTAAAAAACAAGCGATGGCAATGATCAGTGCATGCATGGATGGGCGTTGTAAATCCTGTGAAGTGATGAAGGCAACATCGAGCTTTAAAAGTTCTATAACCAACGTACAATACAAAGTAAAAGGCGAAAACATATGTAAATCGCAAGGATGTGTGTACCTATGTGAATGTGTTGTTTGCAAGGCACAATATGTTGGTGAAACAGCCCGTCAAACAAACCTCTGTATAAACAATAGACGGTCATACATAAAGGCCAAACGCCGTGGTCGCGATGGTGCTGCAAATCACATAATTGAAAACAACATTCACTACAGCTTACTGTCATTGAAAGCGGTTTCACAAACAATGCACAAAGAAAACAGATTGAACAATACTGGATTGCGCAATTGATGTGCGATATACAATTAAGTGTACATCATCAATGTTGCTTACCCTAGCTACAATAGTTAAAAGCGGCAATATACGAACGACGTGCAGAGAGTGCATTCAGCAATTGTGATAATTCGCTCGACAAACAAAAGAGTGAACAGAACAATGGGCCAAAAATATTATAAATTGACATTTTTGTGCAAAAATACGTACTTGGGGCATGATGCAATAGTTACAACGTTAACCAGTGATGGTATACCGAGTAATTTGTTGCATCGTGTCCTGGGTATATTAAAAGCAAGAACTTTCTACTTGGATGATGACGGGGGTAAGTACTATCATCTCAACAAAGGACTTCCCAGGGCTCACCTCTGTCTCCTATCATTTATATGATAGTGACGAGGGGAGTTCTGGAGGGTCTTTTGGATAGGAACACCCACGCTATCATTTATGCGGACGACATCTCGATCGCATTTAAGAGAAATACTCTGTCGGATGCAAGGTTTGAAGGGCGAATGAAGTCTGTAATGGACATTGTTGCTCATCGCTTAGCGAAGTTTGGCTTGTCTTTAAACCCAGCGAAGAGCAATTTTGTTCATTACAGATTTCGGCGTCCTGGAAAGCACACTCGTCTCCTCGATTCTCTTCCAGGGAATCGAAAGCGTCGGGTGCGCATTCTGGGATCCGTTTTCGAACCACGTTTGCATCATAGGTCAGATATGGCCAGGTGTTTTAAATTAGTTAGAATAGGGCTACGTATGTTTGAAAGAGCGAGACGATTAAATGCCGGTTTGGGTATATGTGTAATTGTGCTCAATGCGTTTGTATTGAGCGAATTGTACTTCTACTCAAACAATCGCCCTCCAGAACAACGATATCTATTTTTAAAACGATTATTAATTTTAATAAATAAATTTTTTATGAATGAAATTGAAATTAAAAATAAATTAATTAAAAAATATGTTTTATTTTACAATTTGAAAATCAAATGTTTTGAATAATTTTTTGTTTATCTTGTTTGAAATTTGTTTGATTATTTTTCTAAAATTAGATGTATATATTAATTTTATATTGCGCTTGCCTACAAGTGCTTTGTCAGAGAAATTAGAGAAATTAAGAAAAGTATAATTAAATGTATTATATCTTCATTTTTTGTCATTGTTTAAATAATTTTAAGATAATGTTACAAAATATTTTTTATTTTATTGGTAATATCAATTTTATCCAAATTTTTTTTATGATGATTTTGAATTTTTATTTTTTAGAATTGAATTTTAGCAGTTTATCATTTTGAATTTTTGTTTAAAATTCTTATCCTCGACATCCAACCAAAGAAATCTCAATCGAAACCTGCAAAAAGAAAGAAAGGAAACTCGATTGGGGCTCCATACTTGGCTGGGGTCGAAAAAGTCAGAAAAAAAACGAAAATATATATGAATTTTGTGTTTTTTACTTTAATAAATCATTATTATTTTATTATAAAATGCGTAGTGACAAATCCTGATGAAGGCAGTAGCCAAAAGCTTGAACTAAATAATTGTAAATTCAATCAAATAAATCTTTTGGATTTCCCGGTTTAATTTTCCTTTATATATATGAAAGCTTCTCAAAGAAGACCCAAGGTGCAGTTCAATCTAATTCCTACATATTTTGAAAGCTTCCCAAAGAGGAACCTGAATATATTCAAGAGAACCAAATCATTCGCGCATGCACAGTATGCGCGAGTGATTATATAATATATATATATTATATATATATATATATATATATATATATATATATATATATATATATATATATATATATATATATATATATAGTTAGGTTTTTTTCATATCAATATACTCTTTCGCCATTCAGTTTGACACCAAAAAATACAACCTTTTAATATATTCAAATTTAATTTTTATGTAAAGTCAAATTAAACAAACCCTTATATCAGAAAATCTATTATGGTTTTAAACTTTCTCGAAATATTAGTTTGTCGAATTTTGCTATTTATATCAAATCTTCAATTAAAATTTATTTATTTGTTGTATGCACTAAACTGCACAAAAATGATATTTAATAAAAATTAAATAATTATAAGTCCTTATTTACGACTAATTATCTTTATGGTAAATTACAAGTTTCGTATTAACCTTAACCGATTAAGTTATTAAACTTATTTAACCTTAATTGATTCTTTGAAAGATAGATAAATAAAGTTTATAGCTTTGGTTGCTTAATCTAGTTGGTATAACAGATAGTGACATTTACTCAAATATTAGTTACATCTTACGTTGGTTTCGCCATTAACTGTTACTTTATTGTTGGCTTATGGTAACGATTAAATTACGGTTAAATAATATTCTTAATATTAAATAATTTTATATTATTAATATTAAATATTAATAATTTAATGTTTGCTTATAAGTGATTAAATAACGATAAAGTGTTACTCTATAAATTAACTTAAATTAATTTAAACTGTTACCAGGTAAATTAACAAAAATATCGGGGCTATTGCAAAGGTTTTTTGATTCCTATAATTAATTGCGGAAATAGATAGTTACAGCAAAAATTACAATATTTTTGAAGTGTAACTGATGCAACGGAAACATGATCAAAGTAATTTGTACACGTCTTATCATATTTGTGATTGATTTCAATCTTTTTGTCTTTGCCCAACATACAGCATTTGATTATGTCTTTATTAAATAACAATTTTAGCTGATGTTTTAGTTGATTATATATTTACTTCAATAAACATTTGTAATGGTAATCACGTAATTTTAAGTTGCTCATAATTTAAGTCAGCTTTTCTTTCTCAGACTGATGCTGCATCCCAGTTTGTATTCCGGGTCAAATATATTTACAAAAATATGACAATTGAGTATGTATGCAATTCTCTTAGTCTGATTATTAGGGATTGTTCTACCATTGCCCATTAGGGGACTTTTAAAGTCTTGTGTTTATTTGATTTACAATAAATGTTTAAAAAAAATTAATTTACACCAGAGTGAGCAAAAGCTCGTTACAAGGTGAGTCACAATAGTCACAAAGTTAAAATAAAAAATGAAGAAAAAATGTCACGTAATTGTAGTCACAAAGTTCAATTATCGTTTGAATGCAGTTTTTGATATACATGTTACTATGTGAGCAGGTAGATTGTTCCATACAGTGCGCACCCTATCTGGTAAACCTCTGCATACATCTCAGATGTGCCGTTTTTTGCCATGATGTAAAGGTCGTGACCTCTGAGTGTTGATTCCTTGCGGACGGGGAAGATATCTGTCAAAGGACGATCACGACGGTTTACGGTTGCCCATGTCATCATCAAGTCTGATATTAATAGAGAGTTTTCTATTGATGTAACGCCTAGCAAGTGAATTCTACTTTCAAATGGTAAGCATCTTATCGAGGGAACAAAATGCGTTGCTTTGCGTAGCACCTTTTCATTATTCGTTTGCTCAGTTTTTGATTGAGGATGCATGACTTGCGATGCATATAACACGTGACTCAGAATCAACGATTCGTAAAGTGGTTTAAATGACGGAATGTCGACTGCGAATAGTTCTGCGTAGCATAGCAAAAATTTGTAAGCACTTAGTTTTGACTGCAGTGGAGTTGATGTTTGTTTTTAGGTTATTTGTTATTATTACAATATGCCCTTGTAAGAATTGACCACGTTTATTTGCCTTCTGCTTACTTCATAGCTTGCAATATGTCGCCTGCGTCCAATGTGCATATGAGAACATTTTTCTGGGTTTATAGTCAGATTCGGATGATTCTACCGACTAGATATACATTGATTTTGTTAGCCTAATGTGCGAACAAATAATAAATCAACTTTTGTAGTTTTCCTGATGATGAAAAAACTATATTTTTCATTTAGAATAAACTATTTGTAATTTTCCTTCAGAGGATTGCGGCAACTATCGAAATATTTGAATTTAGAATTCAACTCATTTCGTTGTAAATTTAAAACTATAAGAAATAAATATTTTCAATAAAGAATAAATAATTATTTGCTTCGATATATCAAATCAGATAACTAAGTCTACGTATTTTTGGGTAAACGTTGCAGAAATCCCTAGATATACGAGGAAACCTCAAAGTATTTTGATTTATCAGTTTCGACTTACAAAAAAAAACAATAATTTTATCGTGGACTGAATAAAATTGATATATGGTATTCATTTTACGACAAAAGAATATATAGTATAAGAAAACAAGGCTTTGCAACCAGTCAATATTGTCAGTTGTTTTCGAAAATTTTGATTTTTCTTAAGTAAAGAAATCGCAAAAGGCTAATAAAAACAGATTTTATCAATGCAATAAATGACCAATTAGGTTTATGACATAATAAACAGACATTTGTAAATGATTATTATTCACAACATATCTTAGCCTTAGGGCTTTTTAGACAGATCATAAGATAAAGAGAACAAAAAAATAATGTTGTTCATTCCTGTTGATACTGCAATAAGCACAATCTGTTGGTCGAATCCATTATCCAATAATGAGCTTTTCGTTTGAACATATTATAGTTTGAGGGAGCAGCAATTTCCTCTGGCAACGAATTCCAAATATTTAAAATTCTGTGAGATAATCTCCACGATCTAGTGAACCGACCATGTGAACGTTTATAGAGAGTGCAACTGTGCTTACGCAAGCAATGAAGAAAAATGTATTTTTAAAGCAAAATATGGTACGTATAGCCTTCCTACGATCAATATCCGTGTTTAATCTAATCTTAAGTGTTTGGCCAACGATCATTCTCAGATCTGTGTGATTGGATACCTTACTTAGCTCAGATCAATCCTTATTATACTATAGGGAATATTGCTCTTGGTAATTCTCATCATCACATATTTGTTAACATTGAGCAAATGACCAGTTGGCCGACACCAGCTATGTAAACAATCAAGATCACTGTAGTGAAGTACAATTCGATTAACTCTTGACAATCCTCCAAATTTTGACATCGCAAGCAAACGCTGAATTTTTGAAGCATAAAAATAAATTGTCAAAGAAGATAATAAACAGTAGCGGACCCAATACGGAACTTTGAGGAGCACCCGCTGAAATTTTTCTGCTCTTTGAAAGTGTGCTATTAATATGCACTCAAAATGTTCGTTGGAAAAAATTGTTTACCCAATTACATATTTCACGAGAATCACCATAGTGATATAATAATGATACTATTCCTTCATAAGGCACTCTGTCAAAGGCCTGAGAAAAGTCCTAAAGTACGACATCAACCGAGTTACCATCACTGAGAGCATCCACTCATTCTTCACTGGTTAAAAAATTGTCTTAATTATTAAATACTTACAATCAATCCAGTTCCAGATCAATTTAGTTTCAGATCAATCTAGCAAATTTAACAGTTTAAACACTTAAGGACGTTGATGTGAGGACGTAAGAAAACAGTTACGACCGACACCAACTGTGCTCAACTACAAGTACAGTGCTCGATACACGACTGCAGCGTCTGGACTACAATCGTATGCGACAACAATAAGTCTAAATAAAGAAGACTTCCTATGTGGCTTTTGCGCCACCAGACTCATACGCGACCTCTTCTATAAGAACATATCAACCTCCAACATGTCCACTTAAACCACTCCAGTCGTTTCTGATGTCCTTTGTCAACCCACTTATCCTATCACCACATGCACTTCTAATCCCATGTCTTCACTTCCCGACACCCCCGTCTCTTCCTTTTTGTCTCGTTTCTCAATAACCTACATCCCTCAATCAAAATCACCTCCACTAACCTCCACAATCCTTCCACTCATAACATTTCCTCACATCGCTCACCACCCTCTATATTATCCAAATCATCTTTGTCTTCCGCTGTCAAACCCACTATCATGATATCCTCAACTCCCAGTTCTCCTATCGTGATCTCACCAACTCACGTTACTCGTCCTCCTTTACAAAAACGCTTTCCTTCTCGCGATCGTTGCGTCATCGTCACTAATATTACTCCTTCCACCTCTTTATCTCCACAAGCACTTCTCGACCACGATGTTTCCGCATTCAGATCCATCCTCTCGTTTCTGGTTCCTGCGGATTTACCATTCTTTTTCAACAACATCTCTCCTGTCGCATTCATCTGCCTAAACAAATCTTCTCAATCTAATCCTTCCCAGCCTCCTCTCCTAAAAATTGTTTTTAAGCATTGCTCTAACGCGTTCTCTATCCTCTTTCAACGATTCAAACTAATGTCATCTTCAGCCACTCGCATTTTCCCCGATCGCACCCACTCCGAAATCGCTCAACTCTCATCTGCCCGCATCGGAAAACGCTGTCGCGAGGAAAACGGTGAAACATATCTCTCTATCCGTAACATCGACGGAACTTTTCAAGTTGTCCACACTCGCCCAAAATTTCGATGCCGCTTCATCTCCCCTATGTGTCTTCTCCACTAGCCCCTATCCCCACCACACACGGTTACCGCCTCGGCCTCCTCAACACCATATCTATTCTCAATAAATCCGATCTCATCATCGACCTATTCACCAAGCAATCCAGCAGATAACTATGCTCAATTAATGATGCACCCGCTTTTCCAACACCGAAATTGTATTTTAGCAGTTTTTTTTACTTTAACATTTACATTAACATTAATTTAACATTTTTGAAAATAGACTTAATATAGATTTTAATATGAAAAAATTAAAATATAAATTAAATTAATTTAATTCATAAATTATATAAATTAAAATATTAATTAAAATATAATATATTTTAATACTTCATCCGCCGTTTTCCATCCCGTCCAGTGTTCCACAAGGCTCCGTGTTAGGCTATTTGCTTTTCTCTCTTATTCTCGGTGACTTGTCTCCGATTTCTCGTACATTTAACTTCCATGTTATGCAATATGCTGACGATAATATCATCTATGTTCATGTACTGCTTATTCATGATCTCAGTGTTTCTGCTTCCAACTGTCTTGTCTCAATTTTCAATCATATTTCTTCCCTTCGTCTTTCTCTGAGTTCTCATCAATCCGAAGTTATGCGGACCCTTCCTCGACGCCTCGCCTTAGAACCTCCCTCCGTATTATTAAATTCTACAATTCTTTTTGTCGTTGATAATCTCATTTTTCTATGCTTACATTTCGACAACCGACTTTCACTAAAACCTTTCGTTAGAGATGAAGTACGCTCATCTACCTTGATTTTCCGCAACCTCTATCAAATTCGTAGCTTGATCGATTTCCCTTCTTGTATGACTGTCATATCTTCTCTCATGTTCTCAAGACTTGATTACTGTCTTAGTCTATTTTCCAACTCACCTAAATCCACTCTTCTTCCCCTACAACGCATCGTCAACGCAGCCGTCCGAATTCTCCTCCGTCTTCGTCGTTTTGATCATACATCCTACCATCTTGCTTCTTTCGATTGACCTACAATTTATTGTCGTGTTCAAATTTGTCTTCTTCTCAGTGTTTTCCGTCTGTAACTTTTCATAACCTTTCATTTCTCAACCTTCATTTTTTGATTATTCTTGTCCTGTTTACTGTTCCTTGCGTTCCCGTAATTCCCTTCTTTTACATGTCCCAAACTTCTCTACCTATTTTGGCTTCCGCTTCTTCCTTGTGGCTGCTCCTCTATCGTGGAATCATCTGCCTATTCATATACGCCAGTAAACCTACCTGCCGTCCTTCTACAAATTTGATCCAATTTAAACAATTTAGCTAATTTACTTGCTTGACGTTTGATGTTTTTTGTTGTTAGTTTACTTGTAAGCGTGCAGCGGGCACGCATTTGCCACGTTAAATAAATTATTATTTAATATTGAAGGACTTATCCGATCAAAATACTTAGCAAACATCCATAAAATACGATATCTTCGATGAGAAATATATCTAATGTAGATATTAGTTTTTAAGCTACTTGTCATCATCACACCAGGATCTTTGAATTCACATACTTGGCTTATCTGATTCGAACCGATCTGATATGATGAGTTGCGTGAAGACCCAATGGAGATGTGGGCACATTTAAGGAGTTAACCTTCAAACCATTTTCCGATGCCCATTTTTCTAGACGTGTCAGATCATCTTAAAGGATCTTAATGTCTCTCCCATCTCTTATACGCCGCCATATCCTAACATCGTCAAATTCATTTTTAATAGTATTTTGTTGATTTATATATAATAAATTTAATATTTTGATAATATTTTGTTGATTTTTACTTCTCTTTTATAAGAAATAAAAACTATTCATCAAGGTTACATGAAATTTGACAGAAAAATAATGTCGTATCATTACCACCCACGGTTTCAGTAATTCTGACAAATGTTATATTACCCGAAAAACAACGTCCTAAAGTCAACACTAATTTGTCAGTTATATAAATCAGATCAGATAACTTAGTCTACGTATTTTATACTAAATAAATCAAAAATAAAGATAGCTAATTATAAATAATAAAAGATTATATAAGATTTTATACAATATATATATTTATATTACGATTGAATTTATAATAAAAATTTAAAATAAAAATCAAATTTTATGAATTAATTAATAAATGTGGCGCGCCCAGCGCGCCACCCATGCCAGATGCGCCACCTTAAAAAAATAAATAAAAAGGCGGTAAAATTATATTTTTTTAATTCTAGAAAGATGAATCGTTTCTTCTTTTTTATCAATCTTAACTTTGACATAGTTATTTGACAAAACTTCAAGAACCTCGGCATTTGTATTGAAAAAAGAGGAGAGTTTAGCTTTTTTTGTCTTCTGATTATTATCGAAATCCAAGGCAATCAATACTCTATCACCGACATTTATGTCATATTTTGACTTATGTACAAGTGAATGCCTGTCCATTCTTTCTAAATATTTAGTGCAAATAGAAGAAACGGCATTTTCATTATCTAATGCATCTGATGAATTTTCATCAAGATCTTTTGCTTGGTTTTTAACTTTTGGTTCAATGGAAGCTATTTCTGTATCTTCGTCGCTGGCTGAAACAGTGATTACAAGATGCTAATCACCTAGACTTATCAGGAAACGTCTGTTAACACATAGACTTCTACTGATTTGTTATATTCTCATGACAAAAATGAAATATAATTTTGATATGCAATTATTTTTACATAATTCTATCATCTGTCTTCTACCATCTTGCACTGAGAGCACAGCTTATTCCCACACATAATCACGTGTCAATTTCACAGGGTATAAATACCTTGAAATTTGCTCTCCAACACTCGTGCAAGCATCGCCACAAAGCAGGAAGGAAGACAGCAGAAAATTTTTTATTATTATTTTGTCATAGATGCTTAGTTTTGAATCTCGAGTTTGACATTCACGGGTTCGATTCTTCAAGAAGAACATTGGGTGGCGCATCTGGCATGGGTGGCGCGCTGGGCGCGCCACAATAAATAATATACTATGTATACTAATAAGAACAAGAGGTCACAAGGAGGAACTGATATGTTATCAGGTTTCGACCTATATTCATCGACCCAGCATAGCAGCGTTGCCAAATACATGCTAATGGCGTATTTCCTTTGATGACATTAGATTATCTAGTGCATCTCATTCTAATACACAGTTTATTATTTATTATTCATAGAAATTTTCCGCTTAATTCTTTAAATTTATTTTAAACAATAAAATAAATGATTTATATATGATAAATTTGAAGATTAATGACAAAGATTAAGTTGATATAAATAGACAGTTTTCGATAATCTCTAATCTTTCTTTTTTAAATAAATTTAAAATGATCAATAATTAATAAATTAATAATTATTGGAGCTGGATCAAAGGAAATAAGAAATTATTTTTGATATTTCGATAACTACTGTTAGCATCTTCAGAAAATAACCTATTAATTTTCTGAGTAATTTTTTAATAAATTATTTTCTAATTAATTATTATTAATTATTACTTCAGAATTAAATTACTCAGAAAATTAGGTAATTTTCTAAAGAAGTTAGCCAAATATCAAAAACAATTTCTTATTTCCTTTGATCCAACTCCAATAATTATTCATCAATAATGGATCAGTATCAACTATTTAAAATTAATAAATTGATAATTTATTAATTTATTAACAATGAAAATATATTCGACTTTTCGTGATACGAATAAAGAAAGTCTTACCTGAGCGCCTAGATCTCTTAAAGTTTCTATTAAAACAGCGGTTTGAATTGTCATATGAAGACAACCGGAAATTCGGGCCCCTTTTAGCGGCTGAGAAGGCTTGTACTTTGCTCTCAAATTCATCAATCCAGGCATTTCACTTTCAGCGAGCTGGATCAAAGGAAATAAGAAATTATTTTTGATATTTCGATAACTACTGTTAGCATCTTCAGAAAATAACCTATTAATTTTCTGAGTAATTTTTTAATAAATTATTTTCTAATTAATTATTATTAATTATTACTTCAGAATTAAATTACTCAGAAGATTAGGTAATTTTCTAAAGAAGTTAGCCAAATATCAAAAACAATTTCTTATTTCCTTTGATCCAACTCCAATAATTATTCATCAATAATGGATCAGTATCAACTATTTAAAATTAATAAAAAAAAATAAATAATTTAAAATTTTTAATAATATTACAGAAATAATGATTGAGTTTAGACATCCTCATTTGAATTAAGAAAAATTGTCTAACAAAATTCGTGAACGTATTATCAATGTTCATTTATGTTAACTAAACTTATTGCTCGATCTGAGCTTTTAAAATTTTATTATTTTTATACAATTTTAACTAAATGAAAACAGTGGCAATAATTGCAAAGATTTTTTTTATTTTTAATTTTGCTTTGGAGATATTTTGAGCGATGGAAAATGAACAGACTGCAGATTATAAAGTTGGTACGTGAAATTTAGTTTTTGAACGTTATTTAAAAATGAGATTTTGGTTTTTTGTTTTTAATAAGTATTAAAAAGTATTAATATTTAAATTCTAATTCGATTTCTGCATTCAATTCGTTTAGTTAACTTTTTAGAATGACTAAATTTAAAATAATTGCCTAAATACACGTAATTCATGGCTTTCCAGTATATTTACCGTTACCCACGTCTTCTACATTGCTGATTCCCTCAAAACTCGGTTATGTCGCGTCAAAGTTCCTCAAAATGTTTGGGTCGCTTTCATATTTTCTCTACAAATGTAAAATTTCGTTAACACATTTCAGTTTCAAATGTGGGCATATGGAACTCGTATATTTATATACGAGTTTTATTTAGTTATCGTATATTTCGTCCAACCTGTTCTAAGATGGATTTTAGAGATGACCTTATAGATCCATGATCTTTTTAAGTTGTTTTTGAAATAAAAACTTAAATATGTCCTTGAAAACGCCTACAAATGGTAGGGAAATATTGGAAGAATTAATTCTTTTTTCTTCGTTTTAATGCTGGATAGGGCTTTTTCTCATTATAATTTCAAAATTCAATTACGATTAAATATTTTGTTAATTATTTATTGAACATATAGTTTATTGTTTATATCGATAAAAGTAAAAAGGAAGGATTTTAGATTTTTCTATTAGCTGATATACATTCTATATCAGTTTCAATGATGCAGGTGGTCATTTCTCTTATTTGTCAATGCTAAACGACTGGAAAAAGCTCGTTCTCAATTGCAAAGTTTATAATTAAGTAACTAGTTTTAAATAATTTCTTTTAAAAATACTGTCATTTTAGTGTTTTTATGTATTAAGCTCTTTCTTAAATAACTACAAAATTTATAATTAAGTAACTATGTCATTTTAGTGTATTATTTATTAAGCTCTTTCTTAAATAACTACAAAATCGATCCCAATTTGTATAATAAAATCTAAAATATTAAAATACTTTAATATTTTAATATAAAATATAAAAATTGTTTTAATATTTTATTGAACTTTTTTTTTAAATTGAACAAACTTTTTTAACATCATTATATCAGATTTACGTGAAAGCACTCAATTTTAAAAAATTCGTAAATAAATTGAAAATATAATATTTTTGAAATTTGGCCAGCAAAATACATTTTTAAAATTGTTTGCGGATTTCAAGTTTTGATTTTTAGAATTAAAAATTAACGCTAGGCCAGTTAACAAAAGTAATTCTAAAACAATCATTGTACCAGTTTTATGTGAGGATTTAAAATACTATTGAAAATACTTTTAATTTACTCCTTTATGTGCTCATAAGTATTTAATGCTTTATGTGAAAAGATTAAATATGCCTTTAAATTTTAGCTGATATTTCTCTGGCAGAAGCAGGTCGGCATGCGATTAATCTCGCTGAAAGTGAAATGCCTGGATTGATGAATTTGAGAGCAAAGTACAAGCCTTCTCAGCCGCTAAAAGGGGCCCGAATTTCCGGTTGTCTTCATATGACAATTCAAACCGCTGTTTTAATAGAAACTTTAAGAGATCTAGGCGCTCAGGTAAGACTTTCTTTATTCGTATCACGAAATGTCTAATATATTTTCATTGCTAATAAATGTTTTTGGTCACATTTGATGAAATCAAGAAGTCAACACTATCGTCATGCAAGTAATTGTTGAAGGCAACAACGCTTAATATTATTATGATACTCCGATAACTATATTCTTATATTTTAATCAATGGGAATATTTTTAGTTTCTGCATTGATAATTTAATATTTATAATATTTAATATTTGTTGATTTATTATAATTTGTTTATTTATTATATATTGATTTCAATTTGTTGACTGATTGATTGATCAGTCAACAAATTTTTGATTTTTTTAATTTGTTGACTATTTATTTCTATTATTGGCAATAGAAATCCATGTTTAATTTTTTCGATTTAACTTTTACAAAAGTGTTACTCTTTAGGTCAGGTGGTCGAGCTGTAATATTTTCTCTACTCAAGACCACGCTGCTGCTGCCATTGCTGCGGCAGGTATACCTGTATTTGCTTGGAAAGGTGAAACAGAAGATGAATATCTTTGGTGTATTCAGCAGGTACTTTACTTATTTATATTATTTTTATTATACTAATTTCATTTTTATGAAATTAAAAATGAAACACATAGCAGGCTACTTATTTAAACATTATTATTTACGTTACCAATTATGTTAACATTATCAATCATTTGTTTACATTATCAATCATTTGTTAACATTATCAATCATTTGTTTACATTATCAATCATTTGTTTACATTGTCACTCGTTTGTTTATATTAGCGAGCATTTGTTAACATTACCAATCATTTGTGTGCATTATCAATCATTTGTTTACATTGTCACTCATTTGTTTACATTGTCACTCATTTGTTTACATTATCAATCATTTGTTTACATTATCGATCATTTGTTTACATTACCAATCATTTGTTTACATTATCAATCATTTGTTTACATTATCAATCATTTGTTTACATTATCAATCATTTGTTTACATTATCAATCATTTGTTAACATTACCAATCATTTGTTTACATTATCAATCATTTGTTTACATTACCAATCATTTGTTTACATTATCAAATAAATATTTACATTATCAATCATTTGTTTTAATGTTCAATTGTTGTGTTTATTATCAATCATTTGTTTTAAATATTTTCGTTATCAATTATCTGTTTACATTATCAATTATTTGTTTGCATTATAAATTATTTGTTGACACTTTTATCAGACCATAATGTTCGATGGTAAACTCTCTTTGAATATGATTTTGGATGATGGTGGCGATCTTACATCTTACATTCATGAGAAACGCAGTGATTTGATTCCAGGTATAAAGTAAAATTATTTTGTTTCGTTAATACTTTTGCATTATTTTTTAAACAAATTTTTCCAGGGATATTTGGAATTTCTGAGCAGACCACAACCGGTGTACATCATCTTTATCAAATGTTGAAAGAGAACACATTGCGATTGCCTTCCTTTAACATTAATAACTCTGTAACAAAGGTTCAGTATTTTATTTCCTAGTGTATAGTATTTTAATCTTTGTTTGTCATTTTAAGAGTAAATTTGACAATCTCTACGGATGCCGTGAGTCGCTAGCTGATGGATTAAAGCGGGCTACTGACATTATGCTCGCGGGCAAGACAGTTATCGTTTGTGGATACGGAGACGTTGGCAAAGGCTGCGTCGGCGCTTTGAAAGGCGTAGGGGCTCATGTGATCGTCTCTGAAATTGATCCAATAAATGCATTGCAGGCATCAATGGAAGGTAATTAAAGTACTTTGAATTGTGTGTTGATTTAAGTAGTTTTGTGATTCAAAATTGGTATGATATAAAGTTTTTTTTAATTAATTTTGCATTGATTTTTATAGCGAATTAGTTTTTTTCTGTGACGATTATTTTAGTATAATTGTCGGTCCTTTATTCACGTTTATTAAGATCATCAAAATATTGCAGCACTAAATGTTGACGTGACACAAAAGATGAACGTGTTTCTAATGTGTTTCTGGATATAGATGTTCCTTTCACAATAATTAAGCGAACATTAGATTGCGTTAGGTACCAAAAAGATAAAAACGTACCGTCTGAAATAAGTAGATTAGAGAGAGAGCTTATGTCCGTCTATCATCTAGCAATAGCAAGGTAAACCTAATCTAAAGAGGGCATGTAGGTGTCTTAACAATAATACAGACGAAATATAGATTGTTAGAATATGCCCGCACATGTAGGGATCCGAAAAAAATAAAGTGTGCTGTAGAACAGCATATCCGAGAAACAGCGCATCTATTGGATCCAGACAACTTTAGACTTTCGTAGGACAAACTGGTAGACCGCTGCGTCAAAGCTGGTAAAAACATGCACGCACATGGAGGAATCCAAAAGACAAAGTGTGCTGTAGAACAGCATATCCGAGAAACAGCGCATCTATTGGACCCAGACAACTTTAGACTTTCGTAGGACAAACTGGTAGACCTCTGCGTCAAAGCTTGTTAAAACATGCACGCACATGGAGGAATCCAAAAGACATGAAGTGTGCTGTAGAACAGCATATCCGAGAAACAGCGCATCTATTGTACCCAGACAACTTTAGACTTTCGTAGGACAAACTGGTAGACCGCTGCGTCAAAGCTTGTTAAAACATGCACGCACATGGAGGAATCCAAAAGACATGAAGTGTGCTGTAGAACAGCATATCCGAGAAACAGCGCATCTATTGGATCCAGACAACTTTAGACTTTCGTAGGACAAACTGGTAGACCGCTGCGTCAAAGCTTGTTAAAACATGCACGCACATGGAGGAATCCAAAAGACATGAAGTGTGCTGTAGAACAGCATATCCGAGAAACAGCGCATCTATTGTACCCAGACAACTTTAGACTTTCGTAGGACAAACTGGTAGACCGCTGCGTCAAAGCTTGTTAAAACATGCACGCACATGGAGGAATCCAAAAGACATGAAGTGTGCTGTAGAACAGCATATCCGAGAAACAGCGCATCTATTGGATCCAGACAACTTTAGACTTTCGTAGGACAAACTGGTAGACCGCTGCGTCAAAGCTTGTTAAAACATGCACGCACATGGAGGAATCCAAAAGACATGAAGTGTGCTGTAGAACAGCATATCCGAGAAACAGCGCATCTATTGTACCCAGACAACTTTAGACTTTCGTAGGACAAACTGGTAGACCTCTGCGTCAAAGCTTGTTAAAACATGCACGCACATGGAGGAATCCAAAAGACATGAAGTGTGCTGTAGAACAGCATATCCGAGAAACAGCGCATCTATTGTACCCAGACAACTTTAGACTTTCGTAGGACAAACTGGTAGACCTCTGCGTCAAAGCTTGTTAAAACATGCACGCACATGGAGGAATCCAAAAGACATGAAGTGTGCTGTAGAACAGCATATCCGAGAAACAGCGCATCTATTGTACCCAGACAACTTTAGACTTTCGTAGGACAAACTGGTAGACCTCTGCGTCAAAGCTTGTTAAAACATGCACGCACATGGAGGAATCCAAAAGACATGAAGTGTGCTGTAGAACAGCATATCCGAGAAACAGCGCATCTATTGGACCCAGACAACTTTAGACTTTCGTAGGACAAACTGGTAGACCTCTGCGTCAAAGCTTGTTAAAACATGCCCGCACATGGAGGAATCCAAAAGACATGAAGTGTGCTGTAGAACAGCATATCCGAGAAACAGCGCATCTATTGGACCCAGACAACTTTAGGATACTACATAAGTGTGTTGATAAAAATACAAGATTATTTCTAGAGGCATTGGCTATAAAGAGATGCACAGTCACTAATTTAAGCGGAAGCCAACCCAGTGCATAGTTAAGATTACATTGAACCCAGTTAAATCACAATTTTATTTCAATTTCACTCACTTTTTTTTTAATTTTAACTAAAACTTTTTTTGGTTATTGCGATTAAATTTTTGTTTTAAATTTAAGAATTTTATTTGTTTATTTAATTTGTTGTTATTGTAATTTCATTCCTTTTTTCTTTTGTCATTTTTATTTATCTGGATTTAAATTGTTTAATTGGATTTAATTTATTGGATTTAAAGTGTTTTATTTTATTGTTTATCATTTTAGAGTTTTCATGCACTCCGGTTCATGAAAACTTTCCTTCAGTTCTAAAAGGACTCTAAGGTGACTGTTAAATTCGAACAGTCCAACGTAATTACTTCAGTATTTAATAAATGTCGTCAATTCTTTGACAAAATGTCTGATACTTTACACTTGAATGCTTGGATTTATTGAGATTACGTCTTAGATTAAAAAGATAAGGCTTTTGATCAATATCGAATATTTAATAATTTATAAATGGTTCATGATAAGGATGAAAGATTAATGGCCTTATCTTATCATTATTAAAAGCGTATGAGCCATTTACGAAATTATAATCAGCAATCTAGGTAAAGTTTTTTGAGTATTTTAATTAAAGTTTGAATTTTAGTTTTAAAGATAAAATTATTTAAATAATTTTATTTTATTTAAAGAATAAACAAATTTATCAAAAATAATCTCCTGAGTTCATTCATAATTAAATAAATTCATTAAGAGTACATTTGTAATTATATAAAAAACGTTCAATTTATAGTTTAACAAAATCAGATGAATTTTCAATTATACCTTCATTTGGCCTCGTGTTATCATTACTTGCAAAGTGTTTTTAATTAATGTAATTGTTAGAGATTAACAATTTGTTATTTTTCATCACTACAAATTAATAAAAAATTAATATAAAATTAATTAAAATTAATAATAAAATCACGTTAATGAAGATAAATTGAATTAAATCGCGTTTATGCTAATTATTAAAGTCTTTGTTTTTTCAATAGTGTAATCAATAATTTAAGTCATAGATAATTAATTTTGTGAATTATCTACTTAATTATTTGATTACTGTAATTTTATTGTTCTACGGTTTAAAGTTATTAAAATGACTTACTACAATGACTCATTTAATGAGTCATTAAATCAAACTAATCGAGACATTTAATTTTAAATTTTAATACATTTAATTTTAATTCATTTAATACATTTAGCGTATTTTTACTGTTATGTTTTATTATTTAATTATTTTTAGAACCTTTAACTGCACTTTCCATTTCGTAGCTATTCTTTTTTTCTACCAATTATTTCTCTAAATTGTAGGTTACGAGGTTACTACTGTTGAAGATGCAATTTCACGCGCTCATGTTGTTGTAACCGCCACAGGTTGCTGTGATGTGATTAGAGGAGAACATATGCTAAAGATGCGTGATTATGCCATTCTTTGTAATATTGGTCACTTTGATATCGAAATAGATGTTAAATGGCTCAATGAAAATGCAATCAAACGAGAGACAATTAAACCTCAAGTGGACATATTCACTCTTAGTAATAATAGGCGCATTATCTTATTAGCCGAAGGACGTTTAGTTAACCTCGGTTGCGCTCATGGTCATCCGTCCTTCGTTATGAGCACAACGTTTTGTAATCAAGTGTTGGCGCAAATCGAGTTGTTTACTAAGCATGACAGCTATCCAGTTGGTGTATATCTACTGCCTAAGAAGGTAATATTTGCTTGTTTTTGTATATTTGTTTAAAATTTGACACGGTTTTCAATTGGATCAGATCTTTTGGATCAGATTTACTTGCAATAATAACTTACAAATTACATCTACCATCAATTTAATGTATTTCCGGCATAGAAAATTGTTTTTATTTGAGATTATAAAATTTTATTAGAAAAATAAATAAATACCTTTCCATAACAAAACAAGTGAATTATATTATTTATGATAACTTTATTTGGGCTACTCATCTCAAATTTTTGTTTTGTTTTGGCAGCAGTATTAATTAATATAATATTAATTATATTATTATATTAATTATTATATTAATTATATTACTTATTTTAATCAATTAATATAATTTATTCCTATCTATTATATTTAATAGATCGGTATTATATTTAATATTAATTTAAATATTGTTTATTATATTATAATATTTTTATTCTAATATTATATTTGACTAAAACGTATTAAATCAGATATTACAAATAACATTAAATTATTCAATATTTACTTGAGATTATATAATGTTACAAATAACATTAAATTATTCAATATTTACTTGAGATTATATATCAAGTAAATATAATATTTATATTATAAATATAAATTTAGATTATAATAATCTAATATTTATATTAATATTATTAATATGATATTAATATTATTATATTAATATTATAAATTAATCTGATCAGATTAAAAGATTTATTTATGAGTAATTAATATCAAACATTTTGAAATATTGATCAGGTCTAAAATTTGAATATTTTTTTTATTTATTTGCAAAATTGAGATATTCAATATTCAAAATCACATATTCAAATATACGAATATTTGAAAAGTCGTCTTTATTTTATCGTATTTTGAATTATTATTAAAGCAAAAGACGTGTTGATATCGCTATCATTTTTTGCTTGTATTTAGCTTGACGAAGAGGTCGCTATGGCTCACCTTGATCATCTAGGAGTTAAACTGACGAAACTAACCCAGAAGCAGTCTGAATATTTGTCTATACCTGAAAGTGGTCCATTCAAGTCAGATATCTACAGATACTAATATTCAAGAACGTTGAATTTTCTTGTGCTCTCAGAACTTTTGCCATCACACAATAAAATGATTTAAAAAACATTTTTAAATGAGAGGTATAAACGATATTTAATTGTTTGTCATACAATTATTTCATGTGCACTTATCCCATAGATCAGATCAGGTAACTGAGTCTACGTTTATTAAATTATTTATAAATTAAACATAATGATAAATAAAAATGAAATAATTAATAAATATTTATAAATAATTATTAATTGTTATAAGATGTTATATAATTTATATCAACTTAAAATTTAAAATTGAAATTTAAATTAAAAGTTAATTTTTATGAATTGACATATAAATAACAGACAATGTATCAGAATCTGGATTATAGGTCATCAGGGTAACTGTTATGTCATCAGATGCTTTGATGAATACCAAAAACTGGAGATTGTATAGTAATACAATATAGTAATAGCAAAGATTATAATCCTATTAGAAATCTTGAATATTTGGAAAGCAAATCTTTAAAAGCTTAGTCGCAGATTCGTGTAACTTATATAGACTATATTTAAATCAAAAATGTAGATTGATATTCACTGATATTATGTAAACCTGCATGCCAAGAAATATTTGCTCAATTAAATTTGACAACATTATCTTCATTTACAAACATGAGTCTGAAATATACAATTGATGTTATCAGTATTTTTACAAATCTTCATACAATGACTAGCAACATATCGAGAACCGATATAATAATTTTAGTTTAAACTAAAATTTTAAAAATTTCCATTCGATTTTCCCTAAATAACTATATCTACTAGATACGCTCGATTAAAACTGCCGTTCATTCAACATGCATTCATAAATAATTTAAGTTGTTGTCATATAATTACTAAAGTATTTAACATCTGTTAATAAATGTATCTTACCATGAAAATAAGGAAGATACTTAAATGCCCTCTAATAAAAAAGTAATAAAATTTATGGGCAGTAACCAACATTTTTCTTAATTTTAGACTTTTTGGTAATATTGATGGTACTAATTGTTGTAAAATGACTTCGATAATAAGGCACAAGAATTTTAAACTAAATATTTGAAGTTGAGTGACATATACAATACTATAACATAAGTTTAAAATGAATGCATCCTCGAAAGATGACTATTGTTTTAATATCACATAATATTATATTATATTTAATTTAATATTACAACGTTGAGATGATATGTTTATAGAAATGAATGTTCAACAAATGTTTATAGATTTAAATGTAACAGAAAAAATTGTATAGTTTGTGATGTTATAAATAATAATAATTGTATCGTAAGTAATACGACAAACAAATGTTTTTCATTAAATATTAATAATAATTGTAACTGCAATACCGAAGGTGTAGTGTATCTAAAAGCATATCAAATGATAAAGCTACGTTTAGGCAACATATAATATACAGCATAATAGTCAAACTATTCAAATTAGCTAACTGAGTCTACGTATTGTTATAAAATTATAAAATAGTAACCTAGCTTAAAATATGTATCTATTAAATTTAGATTTTCTATAATTTTAATCAAGTTAAAAAATAAAAATAAAAAATAAAATTTAAAATAAAAGTCATTTTTATGAATTGACTAATAAATAACAGACGTTGTATCAGAATAAGAATTAGAGGTCATCAGGAGAAACTGCTATGCTATCAGATTTCGGCCCCTAACTGCTCTTATTAATCTCTGGTATGAGATTAATAAGACATGATATTAGAGATTGTAAATTATTTATTTTAGAACATATTATTGAAGAAAATAAGTCAATATTAAATCAAAAACTATTACAAGTAATACGACGAACAAATGTTTTTCATTAAATATTAATAATAATTGTAACTGCAATACCGCAGGTGTAGTGTATCTAATACAATGCACATGTGGATTGCAATATATTGGAAAAACATATCAAATGTTAGAAACTAGGTTTGGGCAATACATAATAGGTCAACTATCTTTCATAAGCATATGAGAATATGAAAAATTATATAAAATACTTCATATATAAATATTCTTCATATAGAACAATTTTGGAGTAAAACGCTCAATTAAATGAACCCATTGGTATTAAATGGCATTTACCAAGAATTGGCAGAAGCAGTTTAGTAAATAATAAACTATATGATAATAACCCGGACGCAAGCCAAGAAGTCATGGCGATAAAAGGGATAAGAAAAATAAACTTAAAAATATTAAAAAGGTAAGTTTTTACCTTCTTGAGAGCAAATTTACTTGCCCCCGGACAGAGGGCAAGATAGAGTTACTCTTAAGAAAAAGAGTTAAAGATTAAAAAAGACATGTATATAAATGAACAATTAGAAATATTAAAACAACTTTTAAGTGATAATAAGCTAAAAGATCTTAATGTAAATATAAGAAGTTTTTCTAAAGATATCATATGTTCAATAAATCAAAAATTAATTAACGACTATGATAGGCTAAGTTGTATAATAGACAGTTATTGTAATACAAAATACCATAATCGTACAATAAATGTAAATAATAACAATAGAAAATATACATTAACCATAAACTTCATTAATAAATGTATAGATAACATAAATATAGGTAAACTTTTAAATAATTCTAAAAGTAAAGAAATAAAAGGGTTAGATTTAAGTAAATATATTCCTAAAATAAGGTATAAACTCCTACCACCATTAGGACGAAAAATTTGTAATTATAATAAAGAATTAAAATCAATATGTAACGATAATATTAGAAACATAATGGAAACAGAATGCAATTGTAAAAATCTTAGTTTTGATAAAATAAATGAACATATATGTACCCATAATCTAGAATTAATTGAAAATTGTGAATTAAGAAAGCTGCTATCAAAATGGTATAAATATAGATTAAATAATAACAACGACAAAAATAAAATTTACGATTCGTTATATAATAACTTAAATGATTACTTTAGTAAGCTGATTAATAGTGAAAGCTCGAATATATCTAAGATAAACATTTGAAAAGATTATATATTTGATAAAATTAAAAATAAAATGAAAATAACAAACAATTATAAAAGAAAAGATAAAATTAATAAAAATATGTATAAAGAACTTACTAAATTAAAGGATAACTATATAATAACAACTATTGATAAAGCTAGTAATAACTTTGTCTTCATATGCAAAAAGCTTATTATGATATACTAATGAAAGAGGTTAATTCTAATGATTTAAATGTATATCCAACATATGAAGGTAGTGAGTTGAGTTTTGAAACAATTATTACAAGCCACTGTTCTATAATGGATAAAAAGGTTATAAAAGAAGATACTGATAAAAGAAGTTGATATTTAGAACATACAAATTTTATAAGAATATGTGATTAATAGGACCGTATTAAAAAGTGTAAAACGATATTTAATGTAAACACAGCATATGAATGTATTAATTTAAGTTTAGAAACAATTTTACAAGTCATTGTAAACTAAAATGAGTATAAACCTTTTACAGATAAAAAGGGTTTAATTTGTGGTAAGATAAAACCTAGGGTTATATGTACATTAAAACCATTTTATGTTTTTATGAATAAAATACTTAAAGTAATTAAAGCACACTTTTAAAATATTGTGGATGAATCGAAATTAATACTGGTAAAAACACTATTTCAGTATTAATTCAACAAAAGAATTTTTAGAACAGACAAAAGAAATAAATTTTCAGAATATAAATACATACGATTTTAGTACGCTTTATACAAATCTGGATTTAGTAGATATTAAAGAAGCGTTCGTAAAATTAATTAATCATATATTCGGAAAAAGATATACATATATATGTTATAATAACTATAACGCATATCTAACAAAAATTAAACCATCAAGTAAATATAAATATATGGATAAAATTGAATTATTAGAATACTTAAATATATTCATAAATCAAAATTATTTAAAAGTAGGAACATTTACATTTAGACAAATAAAAAATAATACATCGTCTATTATTTATTAGTCAATTCATAAAAAGGACTTTTATTTTAAATTTAAATTTTTTTGTTTTAACTTGGTATAAATTATAAAAAAAATTCTAACAATTATTTATTATTTATAATTATTTATTATATTTAATTATCTGCTATCTAATTATTTAAAATTTATTTTGCATTTTTATATTTCAATTTATTTATAATATAAAATACGTAGACTCAGTTAGCTAATATGATTAATTGTACATGCCATGTAAAATATAAAAATATGTAATCGATTTTTATATTATTAATATCAATGCAGACCGATTTTGAATATATTTATTTTATCGATTTCTATTATTGCCCCTTCCAATAATAATACTTATTTAATTTGCTTAATACGAATGCTTATTCAATATTAATGCTTATTTAATTTGATTGATCTGACGATCAATCGACTCGTCTTTAAAATAAGTAATTTGAAACCAGAAATGATTTCAATTAAATTTGCAAAATGTAAGACGAAAGTCTTTCATCAAATATTATTGCTAATAAAAACAGACGAGTCCAGTGATCGTCAGCCAACATTAAAAGCAACAAATCGTGAAATGTAGGTATTGGATCAGTAGCTGACGAGGTTCATACTGAAATGTAGGTTTCTGCTGTTGACTAATATATAGGATTGAAGTAGCGTGCAGAATACAACAAAATTCATCAAAATTTCAATTGTATTTTTTATCTACAAATGTTTTAGGTAATATCCAACGCAATCTAAAACCAACTTTGCTTTTCCTAAATTTCGTTTACCTTAAATGACTATTATTATTTAAAACTAAGAAACCTACTTTAATTAAATACAATGTAATATATTTAGTTGCTTATCGCTGTCAAATAAAAGTTGTTCATATTTTGATGATACAGCAACATTAATCATAGCTCACCTTAAAAATGATATCTCAGACGAATTTTTACGTTAAAAAAATTATTTGATAATAATTTATAGAACTAGCAAACATTTGAGAAATAATTTTAGATCGAAGAATTTAATATATTTATATATATTTTATATTTTATTATAAACGTTATATTTTTTCAAACAGAACTAGCAAACATTTGGGAAATAATTTTAGATCGAAGAATTTAATATATTTATATATATTTTATATTTTATTATAAACGTTATATTTTTTCAAACAGAACTAGCAAACATTTGGGAAATAATTTTAGATCGAAGAATTTAATATATTTATATATATTTTATTACAAACCTTATATTTTTCAAACAGAACTAGCAAACATTTGAGAAATAATTTTAGATCGAAGAATTTAATATATTTATATATATTTTATATTTTATTATAAACGTTATATTTTTTCAAACAGAACTAGCAAACATTTGGGAAATAATTTTAGATCGAAGAATTTAATATATTTATATATATTTTATATTTTATTATAAACGTTATATTTTTTCAAACAGAACTAGCAAACATTTGGGAAATAATTTTAGATCGAAGAATTTAATATATTTATATATATTTTATATTTTATTACAAACCTTATATTTTTCAAACAGAACTAGCAAACATTTGGGAAATAATTTTAGATCGAAGAATTTAATATATTTATATATATTTTATATTTTATTATAAACGTTATATTTTTTCAAACAGAACTAGCAAACATTTGAGAAATAATTTTAGATCGAAGAATTTAATATATTTATATATATTTTATATTTTATTATAAACGTTATATTTTTTTAAACAGAACTAGCAAACATTTGGGAAATAATTTTAGATCGAAGAATTTAATATATTTATATATATTTTATTACAAACCTTATATTTTTCAAACAGAACTAGCAAACATTTGAGAAATAATTTTAGATCGAAGAATTTAATATATTTATATATATTTTATATTTTATTATAAACGTTATATTTTTTCAAACAGAACTAGCAAACATTTGGGAAATAATTTTAGATCGAAGAATTTAATATATTTATATATTTTATATTTTATTATAGATTTTGTATTTTTTTAAACAGAACTAGCAAACATTTGAGAAATAATTTTAGATCGAAGAATTTAATATATTTATATATATTTTATATTTTATTATAAACGTTATATTTTTTCAAACAGAACTAGCAAACATTTGAGAAATAATTTTAGATCGAAGAATTTAATATATTTATATATATTTTATATTTTATTATAGATTTTGTATTTTTTTAAACAGAACTAGCAAACATTTGAGAAATAATTTTAGATCGAAGAATTTAATATATTTATATATATTTTATATTTTATTACAAACCTTATATTTTTCAAACAGAACTAGCAAACATTTGGGAAATAATTTTAGATCGAAGAATTTAATATATTTATATATATTTTATATTTTATTATAAACGTTATATTTTTTCAAACAGAACTAGCAAACATTTGAGAAATAATTTTAGATCGAAGAATTTAATATATTTATATATATTTTATATTATATTATAAACGTTATATTTTTTCAAACAGAACTAGCAAACATTTGGGAAATAATTTTAGATCGAAGAATTTAATATATTTATATATATTTTATATTTTATTATAAACGTTATATTTTTTCAAACAGAACTAGCAAACATTTGGAAAATAATTTTAGATCGAAGAATTTAATATATTTATATATTTTATATTTTATTATAGATTTTGTATTTTTTTAAACAGAACTAGCAAACATTTGAGAAATAATTTTAGATCGAAGAATTTAATATATTTATATATATTTTATATTTTATTACAAACCTTATATTTTTCAAACAGAACTAGCAAACATTTGGGAAATAATTTTAGATCGAAGAATTTAATATATTTATATATATTTTATATTTTATTATAAACGTTATATTTTTTTAAACAGAACTAGCAAACATTTGAGAAATAATTTTAGATCGAAGAATTTAATATATTTATATATTTTATATTTTATTATAGATTTTGTATTTTTTTAAGCAGAACTACCAAACATTTGGGCAATAATTTTAGATCGAAGAATTTAATATATTTATATATATTTTATATTTTATTATAAACGTTATATTTTTTCAAACAGAACTAGCAAACATTTGGGAAATAATTTTAGATCGAAGAATTTAATATATTTATATATATTTTATTACAAACCTTATATTTTTCAAACAGAACTAGCAAACATTTGGGAAATAATTTTAGATCGAAGAATTTAATATATTTATATATATTTTATATTTTATTATAAACGTTATATTTTTTCAAACAGAACTAGCAAACATTTGGGAAATAATTTTAGATCGAAGAATTTAATATATTTATATATATTTTATATTTTATTATAAACCTTATATTTTTTTAAACAGAACTAGCAAACATTTGGGAAATAATTTTAGATCGAAGAATTTAATATATTTATATATATTTTATATTTTATTATAAACGTTATATTTTTTAAACAGAACTAGCAAACATTTGGGAAATAATTTTAGATCGAAGAATTTAATATATTTTATATTTTATTACAAACCTTATATTTTTCAAACAGAACTAGCAAACATTTGAGAAATAATTTTAGATCGAAGAATTTAATATATTTATATATATTTTATATTATATTATAAACGTTATATTTTTTCAAACAGAACTAGCAAACATTTGGGAAATAATTTTAGATCGAAGAATTTAATATATTTATATATATTTTATATTTTATTATAAACGTTATATTTTTTTAAACAGAACTAGCAAACATTTGAGAAATAATTTTAGATCGAAGAATTTAATATATTTTATATTTTATTATAGATTTTGTATTTTTTTAAGCAGAACTACCAAACATTTGGGCAATAATTTTAGATCGAAGAATTTAATATATTTATATATATTTTATATTTTATTATAAACGTTATATTTTTTCAAACAGAACTAGCAAACATTTGGGAAATAATTTTAGATCGAAGAATTTAATATATTTATATATATTTTATTACAAACCTTATATTTTTCAAACAGAACTAGCAAACATTTGAGAAATAATTTTAGATCGAAGAATTTAATATATTTATATATATTTTATATTTTATTATAAACCTTATATTTTTTAAACAGAACTAGCAAACATTTGGGAAATAATTTTAGATCGAAGAATTTAATATATTTATATATATTTTATATTTTATTATAAACGTTATATTTTTTCAAACAGAACTAGCAAACATTTGGGAAATAATTTTAGATCGAAGAATTTAATATATTTATATATATTTTATATTTTATTATAAACCTTATATTTTTTTAAACAGAACTAGCAAACATTTGGGAAATAATTTTAGATCGAAGAATTTAATATATTTATATATATTTTATATTTTATTATAAACGTTATATTTTTTCAAACAGAACTAGCAAACATTTGGGAAATAATTTTAGATCGAAGAATTTAATATATTTATATATATTTTATTACAAACCTTATATTTTTCAAACAGAACTAGCAAACATTTGAGAAATAATTTTAGATCGAAGAATTTAATATATTTATATATATTTTATATTTTATTATAAACGTTATATTTTTTCAAACAGAACTAGCAAACATTTGGGAAATAATTTTAGATCGAAGAATTTAATATATTTATATATATTTTATATTTTATTATAAACGTTATATTTTTTTAAACAGAACTAGCAAACATTTGAGAAATAATTTTAGATCGAAGAATTTAATATATTTATATATTTTATATTTTATTATAGATTTTGTATTTTTTTAAGCAGAACTACCAAACATTTGGGCAATAATTTTAGATCGAAGAATTTAATATATTTATATATATTTTATATTTTATTATAAACCTTATATTTTTTTAAACAGAACTAGCAAACATTTGGGAAATAATTTAAGATTGAAGAATTTTATATATTTATATATTTTGTTATAAACTTTATATTTTTTTCAAACAAAACTAGCAAACATTTGGGAAATAATTTTAGATCGAAGAATTTAATATATTTATATATATTTTATATTTTATTATAAACCTTATATTATTTTTAAACAGAACTAGCAAACATTTGGGAAATAATTTTAGATCGAAGAATTTAATATATTTATATATATTTTATATTTTATTATAAACGTTATATTTTTTTAAACAGAACTAGCAAACATTTGAGAAATAATTTTAGATCGAAGAATTTAATATATATATTATATTTTATTAAAAACCTTATATTTTTTTAAACAGAACTAGCAAACATTTGGGAAATAATTTTAGATCGAAGAATTTAATATATTTATATATTTTATTATAAACTTTATATTTTTTTCAAACAAAACTAGCAAACATTTGGGAAATAATTTTAGATCGAAGAATTTAATATATTTATATATATTTTATATTTTAGAAATAATATATTTTTTCGACAATATATTAAATAAATTTATTCTGGTCGAATTTGAATTTATTCAAATCCGATCAGAATTTAAATTTATAAATTAAACTAAATTAAAATAATTAATATAATTAAACATAAAATAATTTATGATTATTTTTTATAAATTTATTTATATGTTTTCTTTTATCGTCACGGATTTCCTTCAATCAGATAAGGTTTAATCCTTAATGAATAAATGAATAAATCAAATCAGCTAACTTAGTCTACGTATTTAATATAATTATAAACTAAACAAAACATAATAATGCTAAATCAAAATTTAATAATTATATATTAAAATTAATAATTATTTTTAGATTTTTTATAATTTAAATCAAGTTTTAGATTTTTTATAATTTAAATTAGCATCATTCGAATGCATTAGACGATGCATTCGAATATTGATTATAGGTCATCAGGAGGAACTGCTATGCTATCAGGTTTCGGCCCCTAACTGCTCTACCCAATATATCAGCGGGGCCAAATACATGCTAATGATGTATTTCCTCTAATAAAACTATCTAGTATCTTATTCTAATACAAAGTATATTATTTATTATCCATCCATAAAAATTTGCCACTTAAGAGTTTAAATTTATTCTTTATCAAAATTTAATAATTATATATTAAAATTAATAATTGTATTTAGATTTTCTATAATTTAAATCAAATTAAAATAAAAAATTGAAATTTTAAATAATATGATAAATATATGATAAATTCGTATTCATTATTCGTATTCGCATTTGCCTTGATTTAAATTCGTCTTTTCTAGATGGTTAACTGATCAATTTCTCAGCCTTGATGTAAATGCATTATGATTGCTTCTATTTGTTCACAACTTCCGTGTTAAATAACGTCTTCATAATAAATGGTTATTCTGTCGTTTGCGATTATATGTTGTAACACACAGACAAAGTGGAAAGTGCGATTACCGCATGTTTTTCGAAAATAGATAATACCTCAAGATAATCCCTCGAGTATATGTGGATGAGTAAGGAGCCGTAATGAAAAATAACTTTTTTTCACATATATTATCTGTCTCGTTTACGTGCTCAAATGCTTGAATAAGCTGTCATTCGCCGGTTTTATTGTTGTCTGTAGCTAGTAATTCAGAAGAATGCAAAGACATTAACATCGTTGACGTAATAAAGTTCTCTCTGTTTTTTAACTTCTACCTCTATCTATGCAAACAACGAAGTAAATTAACTTCACCTTAACCTACATAAACTACAATATGTTCTGTATCTTCAAAGAATAGTAAAAGGAAACGCAATGCATTGAAAATAGCTGTTTTCTTAAACGACCTTAGATTTTCAGTATGCTCGGTTCAGATTATTCTCTAGTATTGTATTGCACGTCTGGCCGTGTAAGTAATCTTTCTAGCTTGAAACTGATAAAAATAAGTTTGTCTTACTGATTTTCTTAGCTAATTGCCAATAATATGTTTTTGTAAAAGTCGTTTTATTTATAGAATCACAAAGTCAAAATCGGTTCAAATTTCAAATTTATTTTGTATTAAATCTGATCAGCTAACAGTCTACTTATTTTATAAATAAAAAATAATACTTAATAAAATAAATAATTAAATAATATTAAATAATATTAAATAGTTATAAATAATTATTAAATAAGATTTTATATTATTTATAAAACGTTAATAATCTCTGTCGTTTTTGTTATTTTTCGGTTAATAAATAATCTTTTGATTATTATTTAATCAAATCAGGTAACTGAGTCTGCGCATAAAAAATTATTTATAAATTAAACATAATGATATTAAAATAATTAATAATAAATAATTGTAATAAGATTTCATATAACTTCTATCAAGTTTGACTTTAAAATTGAAATTTAAAATTTTAATATAAGAACTTAATTAAAAAATATTTTATTTGTAAATAAATATTTAGAAATGTTTTAAAATATTTTATTTTAAATAAAATAATTATAAAAGATTTTAATTTAAAATTTATTACTCAATTTTTATTAATTGACTAATAAATGATTACAAATTCGTATTCGACATTCTTATTCGCATTTGTCTTGATGTAAATTCGTATTTGTTACAAAATTTAGGATAACTGTACTTTGCACCTTCCACTACTAACGCTGATTTAATTTTAAATCAGTAATGATTTCAGATAAATCTGTGGCTTCTGAAATCGCTGACTTAGCGATTTCTAAATGTCTATATAATTTCTAAATGCAGACATTATAAATGCAGTCATGAAGATCGTCAATGCCGTCAAGAAAATAGTCTAGATTCAATTAGATAAATAAGATTAATAAAAGGAATGTAACCCTTCAATTTCGCAAGACATTACACTAGAAGGAATTTCTAGTGTAATTTACAATTTCTAATTGTAATTTCTAAAATTAAATTTATAAAACGTCAATAATATCTACCTTTTTTGTTATTTTTCGGTTAATAAATAATCTTTTGATTATTATTTAATCAAATCAGGTAACTGAGTCTGTGCATAAAAAATTATTTATAAATTAAACATAATGATATTAAAATAATTAATAATAAATAATTGTAATAAGATTTCATATAACTTCTATCAAGTTTGACTTTAAAATTGAAATTTAAAATTTTAATATAAGAACTTAATTAAAAAATATTTTATTTGTAAATAAATATTTAGAAATGTTTTAAAATATTTTATTTTAAATAAAATAATTATAAAAGATTTTAATTTAAAATTTATTACTCAATTTAAATAATTATAAATTAAACATAATGATATTAAATAATAATTAATAATTGAAATAATAATTGTTATAAGATATTTTTATTTGTATATTTTTATACATATAAAATATATATTGTTTTATTTAATTTTATGATACTATTATTAGAGCTTAATCTTATGGTAATAACAAGCATTTAATGTATTATTAATAAATATAACATTAATATTTAATTATATTTGAAAATTATGGTTCGTTTAAATCTATGTATAAAGATAGATACATGGATTAAATATAATAGAAGTTAATGCGCTTCCTCGTCCAGGATTATAGTTATTTACAAAATATAGACAGCATGTAGTATAGTTATTTTATAAATCATTTATATTAAAAAATAGAAGTTAATTATTTAAATAATCAGATCAGGTAACTGAGTCTATGTATATTAAATTATTTATGTATTAAACATAATGATAAATATAAATAAAATAATAAAATAATTAAATATAAATAATTATAAATAATAAATAATTGTTAAAAGATTTTATATAATTTATATCAAGTTAAAATTTAAAATTTTAATTTTTAATAAAACTCAATTTTTATGAATTTACTATTAAATAACAGACGATGTATCAGAATAAGGATTACAGATCATCATGCGGAACTGTTATGTTGTCAGGTTTCGTCGTATATTCCTCATGTGCTGCATGTGCGGCATTTGAAGAATAGGCCTCTTCTATTTACGGCCCCTTTTATTTTTGTCCCCTTCTATATGTTATATTAGAAGTTAATTATTAATTAAATAATAAATAATTATATAATATTTTATACAATTTATTTGTTATATCAAATTAAAGTTTAAAATTAAAATTTAAAATAAAACTCAATTAGTATGATTTGACTAATAAATAACAGACGTTGTTTCATAATAAGGATTATGAGGAACTGTTATGTTATCGGGTTTGGTCCTTTATTCCTCATATGCTGCATCTGCGGCATTTGAGGAATATGTTCCTTCTATTTTTGTTCCCTTATATATGTTAAAATTTTAATTTTTAATAAAAGTCAATTTTTATGAATTGACTAATAAATAACAGACGATGTATCAGAATAAGGATTACAGGTCATCATGAGGAACTGTTATGTTGTCAGGTTTCGCCATATTTCCTCATATGATGCATCTGCGACATTTAAAGAATAAGGCCCATTTATTTTTGTAGTGTCACACTGGATTTCTAATCCAATTAGAAATCTTGAATATTTGGAAAGCAAATATTATATTTAGTCAAAAATTAAACAAATATTATATTTAGTCGCAGATACGAATCAATATTATGTAAAATTGCATGGCAAGAAATATTTAATTTATCAATTAAGTTTAACAAAATTATCTTCAAAACAAAGTTTTTGTGAATTGATTAAGAAACTCTAATCTGAATCAGAATTAAGATTAGAGGTCATCTAGAGGAACTGCTCTGTAATTAGGTTTCGGCCACTATTCCTCGACTCAACATTTCAGCTGAGACAAATACATGTTGATGACCTATTTTCTCTGATAAAATTTGATTCTATAAAATCTTATTATAATACAAAGTATATTATTTGTTATCCATCCATAAAAATTTTCCATTAATGATTTTAAATTCATTCTTTATATTATTGTGTTGGTTTATATATTTTACTATTTTCTTTTGATGTTATTTTTATAGTAACCTAGTTTAAAATATGTATCTATTAAATTATTTAAATAAATTTAAAGAAAGTCAATATCATTACATATTATTACGTATTATTTGATTAATTGATGAAGCCGACCAAATGATTATTGTGTTGATTTATATATTTTACTATTTTCTGTTTGATGGTAATTTTATAGTAACTTAGTTGAAAATATGCATCTATTAAATTATTTAAATGATTTTGAAGAAAACCAATATCATTACATATTGTTGCAATTCTGAAAATTTCATTATTTAATGTATTATATTTTATATTATATGGTATGCATGAATGCTCATGCAAAAATATGTTTCTTGTAAATTTAAATATGTCATCTTTACGATATAAATTAATAGTAGTTTTAGTTAATGTTAACCTAATGTTCAGATCTAGATATATGTCTTCTTTATCATTAATATTGGTTTTATAAAGAATAAGGCTACGTGTTCACTTGTTAAATAAAAATTATTAGAGTTAATATTAGTTATCATCTTTGCGATAGTCATATTTATGAAAGTCATATTTCGGCTATGTTCGTTCAATTGTCTATATATTTTCCAGGTCTAATAATGATTACAAAATGGCAGTGAATTTATTAAAGCCTCTTCACCCTCTCTGTATTAAGCAACATGATCCATTTTTTTATCAGGTTTAAAGATAAACTGTGGTTGTGTTTTGTTTTGGTATCGATGAACTACAACTTTGAAGTGACTCAGCTTTTACTCTTATTGTATTCCAACTTTCACTCCGTTATCTGATTAGTCTAAATTACAACTTTCAGGATAATGCCAGCTTAAAGATAAAACCATATCGATAGCCACATGTTCATAATCTATCCATGATGGTATTTTGTCATTTCTTCCTCTATCCATTTATTCGTGCTGGAACAGCAATTGCAATCAATTTTGGAATGTTTTTAAGCATTCCAAAATTTGGAATGCTTAAAAACTCCTTAACTTTAAGGTTTGTAAAATTTCATTAACTTTAAGATGTAAGGGTTCACTTTATATAATGCGCTTAAATCTATTATATAAACCTATAAGGTAATATTAACCTTATATTAGATATAATGTTAAATTAATTTCTTATTTCATAAATATTTTATAATTTAAATGTTGTTTTTTAATGCATTCTGTATTATGAGTAATTAAACTCTTTCAATTTTAGATACACTTTAATTTTGAATCACAGGATAATTTAATACAACTATTTATCTGATTTTTTACTTAAAAATTACTAAGAATTTACTCAATTTTCAATTAAGTAAACATTGCATAATTTTGCTCGAAATTCATGTCGATTGTTCATAATTATAGGAAAATAAATCTTTGTTCAAGATGGATGTGACGATAATTTTTGCTAGATCATCAGCTACATTATAAGAAAAATAGTTAAATAATTCTTGACGTTTACTTTCTGTAAACATAATTTTAATCATGAAAACTTTTCAATACTAAAATTTTAATCTGCTTCAATTGAAAGTAATAACTTATAATGTCATCAAATCAAATAATATATTTTAAATAATCTAATTTAAATTATTTAACCTTTAATATCACTCTTTAGAACAAATATTACTTTTTAATTTCGAATTATGCATTATTTTTACCATTGATCTCTCTTATCGCATGAGTGCTTAGCAAATCATTCAACTTTTTTCTTTGTTTCGTTCTTTTTCGCAGGTCGATAAGCCTGCTTGGATGTGCTTTTCGTTCTCTATAGTATTATCTAAATAAGACTCAATATTAACATCACATCTCTTTATAAATCATGTCACTTAAGGTGAAATAAAATGGTGATCTTTAAGGAGCCCTGAAAACAACGACATGAAGGTTAGTCATATTTGGTCATTCAGCATGAACACATCCATAGCAAATGTTAATAAAGAGATATATTGAAAATGGTGAAATTATAATTGATCTATCTAAGTACTGGCTTAAGTATGGATTATTATCAAATGATTAACCGATTCCGTTAACCGATTTACTTATCTAATAAATAAAATAGGTGTTGATGACTTGGAAGATATAGTTAATTAATAGTTAATAAATAGTTAACTATTAATAATAATTAATATAAAGTTAATTATAGTTTGAAATTATTATATTAAATAATATTATTTATATTATTAAAATTATTATAGAAATAGTTAAATTTATAAATACAAAAATGTCTTATAAAAGTCAAGATCTTTAGATTTTTCTTCAAAATCTAAAATAATTTAAAAATCCTAAAGCGATCGCCAACTGAGAAAACTATGATGTTTAAGCTTTTCTCTGTTACTGTTTAAGGATTATCACCCGTATAATTACAAAGGTTAATAAATATTCTTACGAACAATTAGTTACGAGAAATTTTTGTTCTACAGAATTTCGACCAATAATATAGTCCACGTATAGTTTAGATATGACTCAGAAAACTCAACTAAAAATTATTGTTTTTGTTTTCAAACGACAAAAATTTGTTGCAGCTACAAATCTTATGATTTGGGATGAATTGAAAACGTTGTATATTCTAGATATACAATAGTGGCACGTTATATTTATTCATCGTGCGAAGAAAGAATCGTAAGTCGTACAAAGTTCATAGGGAAAGATAAACACACGAGCTGAGAAAAATGATTTTTGTGCGTGATGGTTTGTATATTTTTGTAATGATTTCGATATTTGAATATTTTAGAATTTAAATTGACTTCTAACTCTGTTGATACTTTATTGATATAATAACTTTTTTATATTTTATATTTTAGATTGACTTTTGTGTGTGACACTTTATATTTATTTATTGATATAATAACTTTATTGATATAATAACTTTTTTATATTTTATATTTTAGATTGACTTCTGTGTGTGACACTTTAAATTTATTTATTGGACAACGGAAGCAGCACAAGCTGCACAAAGTCATATCACATACTGATATACTGAAGGCTAAACTTTGAACTTACATACGAGCAGAATATGCTCTGAGAGTTTTAGTTTTTCGTTATGACTTGTTCTGTTTGCGTGATAATTTTCTGCTACTGGGTGATGAGATCTCCCAGTAATAATGTGTAGGCTGAGGTCGAAATACTCCTTTGAGGGCTAGGCATCTGTGTTCGACGGCGCTTGCAATATTCCGAAAGCTGAATATTATTTGCCAAATTACATATTAAAAGTACATAAAAAATTATTATATTAACTAATATATTAAAAAACGTTAATATTTATTCTTTGTCACAAATAGGAGTCGTAAAACCAATACATGATTCATATAATATAATTATAATATTTAAGTTCAAATAATTTATAAATAAAAAACAATGTCCGAAGCAAAGTTCTTGTACATCCTCATCATCTTGGTCGCCAACTTATCACTAGCCTACCATGTTCGTGCCCTTTGGTAGCCGTCACCAGAATTCTGGCATCGTTTCCACGTTGGATGGCGATGCTAACGTTTTGGAGGAGGTATGAAGTAGTACGTGAATTCCCTGTAACTTGCATTAATCTTTTTTCCTATCTCCTTAACAACAACCAAAGGCGAAGAGCCCAGTGATCCATAATTATACACTCTAAAAGGGCAAAATGTATGGAACATCGTCAAGTCGGCATATTTCAGCCGTTTTCGCTCTTCGGCGTATGAAGATGCTTCGCCCGCTACTCTGGTTGCGCTCCTTACATTGCAGGCTGCTAGGGTGTCCACGCAGGTGGCGTCCCATATCAAACATTTCCCTCCACGCCAAGGGAAATTGATGACTTAATCTGGACGTCTACAGTCCGATTTGCATACGTTGAATGGCTCTAAAATGTTTGGGGCGTTGACGGTGTTGATGACTCTGTTTATCGCTGAATTTATTTCCGCATGTCGGGAGAAATCGACCTATCGAAATTTTGCATGCCAATCCGTGTCGTCCTGACTCATCAACAGACGCTCCACAGTGACATGTGTATGGAGTACATGCAGGAAAGCTTAGTCTTAGGGAAATGTTTAGTCTCACAATATCGTCATCAAGCAAAGTTCCCAGAGCATCAATCGGAACTGTGTTGAGCCAGGCACCCTTATATATTAAATATGTCAAGCTACCAAGCGTTAGCCAAAGGATCTTTATATTTAGCTTAATAAATTAAATTCCTGATTTATTTGGCTTATAAAATTATATGTAAGCTTATGAGCCCTCTATACAAGCTTATTAGCATTTCGGCGACAATGAGTTCAGCAGAAACGGTAACAAGTTCGAAACACGAAATGTAGGCGTGGGCTCACTGCTGATGAGGTCCACCCATGCTGATTATAGTGTACAGTGACGCTGATACGATTAAAATAATCACACGAGGATAATATGAAACCAGGCAATGAAGTAATACGACTCGTGTAAGCAATAAATCTTCATGGCATATTTTTATGTTATTAATTATTGGTGAGAGTGAAGTTAAAAATATTTTATTTAAATATCTAATTTTCGATAGCCAACTGCTATCATCAGGATAAATTGTTTATCCTGATGAAAAATTCTACTCTCCATCAATTAATAATAGAAACCAATAAGTGAACAGTCTATTTATAATACAAAGTGTAATTTGATCTCTAAAGTCACGATTTGTACTTTGTTTTAATGCGTCCTATCCCTTAACAAAATATCCCTTATCATTAAGACATTATATCACATGTAATATCATGTGATATTATTATAATTTTAAGGAGAGTGAGACCATTCCGCGTGAATTTCTTGTAAAACATGTAAGTTAGACGCGAAATAATGACGAATGCCGTTTCGTCACCACAATGACTCATCAGTGCCAGATCGCTCCCACTACTGGATGCAGAGGAGGACTTATTTTTATATGCGTATTTTTATTTGTATATTTTTATACATATAAAATATATATTGTTTTATTTAATATTATGATACTATTATTAGAGCTTAATCTTATGGTAATAACAAACATTTAATCTATTATTAATAAATATAACATTAATATTTAATTATATTTGAAAATTATGGTTCGTTTAAATCTATGTATAAAGATAGATACATGGATTAAATATAATAGAAGTTAATGCGCTTCCTCGTCCAGGATAAACCACCTTCTCCGTTCAGTTGATCCAAGGATTACAAAAACGTTTTGTCAGTCATTCGACAGACAAATCGCCAGCGCCTTTCAGAAAATATGCGCGTGTCAAGTACACGAAACAGCGAAATCACAGATGACACTCCCAATCCGTCTGGGTGGATTTGGCCTAAGATGCAATGCGGCGCATGTCCAGAGCGCATTTATACATAGCGTGATGCAGGTCGGAGAAGAATACAGTCTGGATCCTACACTTTTTCCTGGCTATTCAGAGGCATTAGCCACCCTTAGAACCACAGTGGGATCTCACTTCATACCGTCTACGGATGGCGGTCAATCATCAACCTCACGCCTGATTGAAAATCTCGCCTCGACACAGCTTATACAATCAGCTAGCGAAATGGATCGTGCCCGACTACATGCAGTGTCGTGTCCAAAAGCTGGGGCTTGGCTTAGCGCTGTACCAAATGCGGCATCTGGAACGGAATTAACACCCCCACAGTTCTGTATTCTAGTCCGCATGTGGCTTGGAATTCCTTTACACGAAAGGAATTATAGATGCGGCCGCTGCATGCGCATAGCTGATAAGGAAGGCATACACTCGCTAACATGCCAATACGGGGGTTACCAAGGACTGCGGCATAATGCTATTCGTGACGTGGTATTCGCAGCCGCACAATCAGTCCGGATGGATGTAGCTCTGGAAGTGCGAGGTATTATCCCGGACCTACGTGAACGGCCGGCAGACATCCTATTTTATGGGGATTCTCCCCATGCAATCGACTTTGCAGTCACTCACCCCCAACAGACGGCATACCGTCGCTCAGCTGCTAACGCAAAGCTCGCCGCCGCTACATCGTATGCGATTAATGTTAAAGACCGAAAGTACAAGAGTAGGGTCGAAGCAGCGGGGTATATATTCTCAGCCGCTGTAGTGGAGTCGTTTGGGGGATGGAATGAAGAGGGAAACAGGGTCATCAAACGGGTTGCAAATAACATGAGCCGGACAAGCGGAGTCACTTACGCCGTGACGATCACGCATTTATAACAGCGCATCTCTTTTGCAATAATGAGAGGCAACGCCAAAGCAATGCTAGCGTCACTTGATCAGATCCCAATATCCACATTTGATGGTGGACACCAGGAAACAGGTGAACCCGGGAAACGCCTCTTCGAGCCAGACACTTGTGCTTCGAGCCGAACTCGTGATGTGATAAGACTACCCTGTAGACTAGACGTTGTGATACATATAACTCCAGATCAATTGAAACTGAGTATAATGCAGTGAGCGCCACTTCTACGATAGTCGCAGATAATAAAGCGATAAACAAGCATGCGTCTCAATGTAACGATGACATTCCTGCCAATATCACTAAGCACGATACTTCTTTCGATGCTACTAATGATGTTTTTCAGCATCATCATTCCCAGCTTATGATGTCGACGATAATGACGATACTGATGTAGCCAAATCTCTTACCAAAGTTAGAAAGCAATCGTCGGACTACGGTCAAACAGATTTCGAAAAAGAAATGATATTTACTTATTGTGCAACTACAACTGATGCTGAAAGTCATCTATTGATGTCTGCTAATGCACCGACAGGACAAGTTACCGATCAAATAAATAAGATCCAACAACTTGGTGAGCTGCATCAGAGTTCAATGCATCCCTAAGCTAGTAATGCTATGCAAATAAATAATAATCAAATGAACGAATTCAATAATCTAATTTGTTGTCCAATCAAGGATAATGATAACTTGACGATAAAATTAAAAGGATCATCTCAACAGGGATTGGAGTTTGAATCGTCATCATTTATACTTAACAGCAATTCAACAATACCAATAATGTCATTTACATCATATGATCCTAAATATGGGCTTGATTGCAATCCATCGAATGAATTTGCAAAATTTGCTTCTGGTTCTATCAACGAACCCGGTGCGACGAATCTGCTGCGCCTTTCTTTGTATCATCGAGTAGTAACCAAGAAGAAACTATGATTGACAATGGTAAAACCGGAATTTCCACGATGAATTGCAGCCAATCTAGTGTTGCCGATCATACACCCGACAATTGTAATGATCATCTCAACCAGATCATTCATCAGTTACTCAACATGTGTGATGATCTTATACTACCCGACAATGTTGTTGATGTTCAAGGTGTTGAGCATGATCAACATGACGACGCACCAGCGGCAGTACAAATGATAGCGACAACAAATACCGCCAATCACTTAATTACGAATAAAAGTAGTAATATCGCATCAATTTTGAAGAGTTGCTCAAACATGGTTCGAAGAAATAACGAATTCATTACAACCGCCACCACCGCGGCCGCGAATACATCAACCGAATCGGAAGATAAGCGTCACAGCAACGCTCATGGATCGCATGAACATGATAGCGAAGAATATCAGCGATCACAAAGAAATAACTCTAAAAAGTACAGTAATAAGCCGGAGCTTACAAAATCCTTGCCGATCGGTGAGGATTTAGAATCTGATCATTCATTATAGTTATTTACAAAATATAGACAGCATGTAGTATAGTTATTTTATAAATCATTTATATTAAAAAATAGAAGTTAATTATTTAAATAATCAGATCAGGTAACTGAGTCTATGTATATTAAATTATTTATGTATTAAACATAATGATAAATATAAATAAAATAATAAAATAATTAAATATAAATAATTATAAATAATAAATAATTGTTAAAAGATTTTATATAATTTATATCAAGTTAAAATTTAAAATTTTAATTTTTAATAAAACTCAATTTTTATGAATTTACTATTAAATAACAGACGATGTATCAGAATAAGGATTACAGATCATCATGCGGAACTGTTATGTTGTCAGGTTTCGTCGTATATTCCTCATGTGCTGCATGTGCGGCATTTGAAGAATAGGCCTCTTCTATTTACGGCCCCTTTTATTTTTGTCCCCTTCTATATGTTATATTAGAAGTTAATTATTAATTAAATAATAAATAATTATATAATATTTTATACAATTTATTTGTTATATCAAATTAAAGTTTAAAATTAAAATTTAAAATAAAACTCAATTAGTATGATTTGACTAATAAATAACAGACGTTGTTTCATAATAAGGATTATGAGGAACTGTTATGTTATCGGGTTTGGTCCTTTATTCCTCATATGCTGCATCTGCGGCATTTGAGGAATATGTTCCTTCTATTTTTGTTCCCTTATATATGTTATAATATAAGTTAATTATTTTACTTCTATTATGCTGCATCTGCGGCATTTAAGGAATATACCCCTTCTATTTCGGCACTTTCTATATGTTATAATAGAAGTCAATTATTTAACTAAATACGATTTTTAATCACAAACATATTTTTAATATAATACTTTTTATTAGATTCTTTATAATTCTTTATAATTCTTTATAATTCTTCATATACTGTCTGCGTCTGCTGGGCAAGATTAATGTTTAGCAGATATATAACAGATCTAAAATTAAATACTTTGAATATAACAATTAATTCAAAGATTAAAGCCTAGAATTACTGAATTATTAAAAATATTAATAAAATTTTCAGTAATTAATAAAATATTAGATAACCTTAATTTAAATCTAATTAGTAATTATTTCGAATTAGTAATTATTAATCTTAATTATTTGATATCTAAGAATACTATTTTCAATAATTGAAAAAATTAAAAATATATTTTACTACAGGTTTTAACAAGATAAAAAATAGTAGTTTATACAAATTACTTTATATTTTTATAATTTATAGGTATGAAATCGATTTTGAGCAAGGTTGCATTGGTGACAGGATATCCTTTACCATCCTACAATATATTTATTGTATTGAAAGAAGAGAATGCATCCGCCGACAGAACATTAATGTTGTTAAAACCAATATTTCGGTTTCCAAGCGAAATCATTTTCAAGGTAATTGTATGTAGTTATATGAAAAGAATTTTTAACCACTAGTTAAAAAATCTTTTAACCAGTTATTCTTCAAATAACTATATACAATTACCTTGAAAATGGTTTCGCTTGGAAGCCGAAATATTGGTTTTAACAACATTAATGTTCTGTTGGCGGATGCATTCTCTTCTTTCAGCAATAATATGGACCGACATCCTCGACTCTCTTTCAGTAATTATAGTTGCAACAGTCAACATAATTTGGAAGTTTCGATATTTTCTTTTTAAACTCTTCAAGTTGATTGTAAATTTTTGATCATTTCCTTTAATTCAAAGCAGATAATAGAAAAAAACTTATTAAGTTCATAAAAAATACTAAACCCATAATCTTCTTCAATTTTAAATATATAGTAATTAAAGGAATGAAGTAACAGAAACAAAGAAGCAGGAACGAAGAAGCATTGCTGCTTCTTCGCTCGTATTATTTAAGTTCATATTATGAACCCTAACATATACCCCGAAATTGGAGTAAATAAATGTTTACCAGCATGAAAATTCAAAATAAAATTTTGAACATTTCACAAGTCCATTATTTTTATTGATTTATAAATTAGTTTTTGTATCTACATTATGAGATAATAAGAGAATATTTATTGGATCTAGTTGATACTCGTATAATACTTTAAATATATAGTGTTATACATACATTATATTCTTTTTATTTCAAATAGCATAGAATGCATAAACATAGGTGAGATCCGAATCGATCTGGTCACTTAAGGTCTGGTCATAAGGTCGATCTGGTCACTTAAGATCTAGTCAAAAGGTCGTTTCTTATGTTATATTTATTTTTGCATATAATATTGTTTAATATTCAAAAATAATAAAATATATTGTAAAAATTAAGTTTTTTGATTGATTTATCTATGATTTATCGAAAGTTAAATTTTATTGATTAAAACAAATACAGTGTGCATTCGTCTAAGTTAGAAGATCAACTTTGGCTTAATTAGAGGTTCGCCAATTTAATTCGAACGGACTCCGTGATCCGAATGCGAGCAATTATTGGTGCAGGCGTGCAGCTGGTACGCATTTGCCACGTTAAATAAATTATTATTTAATATTGAAAAAATTATGAGCAAAAATTGAAAAAATTACAAGATATAAAGTTGTTCATTTTAATTACTTAATAATTTGAATTAATTACGAGTCAAAAAAGTCATTTTTTCACATAATCCGAGGTTTACCAATTTTTACTTAATTCAATATTTTTTCTGAAAAAGTTTAAGTAAAATCTATAATCAAATCTTTTAAAAAATAAAGATAAATAACGATTTAAAAAATTAATAATGATAGGATAAAATATCAAATTACTAACTAATTTATTCGTTTATGTATGAATTGCGGATCATTTATTGGTTTACACAATAAACCTATTAATCGGTAAGAGCGATATTTTAAAAGCTAATGGGTAAAATAATGCAATTATCGATTAAAAATAAACATTATAATTTTTAATGGTTTCTGCTGTCGAAATAATTTTTAGATAATAATTTTTAATTTCTATTGTAAAAATCTTTATAAGCTAATTTACAGAATTATTCAAAATTTACGAATATAATATTAACAATTATACATTATACGTTACGAATATTATCAAATATCAATTTAATTATGACTATATTGTTTATATTTTGATATTAATTATTGTTGTCATTTCCCATTGAAAATCATTTTAATTATTATTTTGAAATAATTTATAATTTTATTTACAGAGTTGTTTATACGAAATAATAAAATTTCCATTATAAATTTTTTAATTAAATAGTTAATTAGTTAAATTTTGTAGAGGAATAAAAAACTTAGACGTTCTTAAAATCAATCTTCTTATTTCATTTATTTATAGAACCCCTACCATTACTTAAAGGACTCTTTGTTTTTGAAGATTATTAATCTCGTTGCTCTTTTTCTCTTAATTTATTGGATTGTCGAATATACGCATTTATTTTTTAATTTATTGTTGAGTAGAGAAAATTTATATTACTAAAAATTACTGTATATACGCTGATATCGATTGTCGTCAATCTCTAAACGTTTTTAACTTGCATTTTATAATTTTCATTATTACGTGACATTGCGCTACTGTTAAAATTCGATATTTTCGATTCGGATGTGGTGATATAGTTGTATATATTTAGTTTCGTATTTTTACCTGATAAATCTTGAAATATTACGATGTGTAATCGGAATTAATAGCTTTGCTTTTAATAATATTTTTAGATGATAAAGTATCTATTGTGAATTTAAGCAATTTATAACTATGAGCTAAAAGATGAAATTAGGGGGACAACCTGACTTTATATTTAAAATCGTGCTGACGGGTGATTCCGGTGTCGGTAAAAGTTGTTTAGTAAATAAATTTACAAGGAACGAATTCAGTTTCGAAAGTCGAAGTACTATTGGAGTTGAATTTTCAAGCCACATAGTCACGATCGAGGGTAAAATTGTGAAAGTACAAATATGGGATACGGCTGGCCAAGAAAGATTTATGTCCATAACAAAAGCCTATTACCGTAATGCATTTGGAGCCTTGCTGGTCTACGATATTACAAAGTTAGCTACCTTTCAACATTTAGACCAATGGCTAAAAGAGATTAGGGAGCACGCAGATCCAGATGCAGTCGTAATTCTGGTCGGCAACAAAAGCGATCTGCGTCATCTCCGAGCAGTTATGTCAGAAGATGCCGAGGCATATGCAGACGCAAACAACTTAATATTTATCGAAGCGTCTGCATGCGATTCTACAAATGTCGATAATGCATTTATGGATTTAATTCGTGAAGTCTATGCCATATTTTCGAAACGTGCACGTGAAACTAAAGAAAATGTTTCTTTGACTAAACCGCCTAGTAATTCAGATATTTCTAAAAGTGGTTGTTGTAGCTGATTTTAATATTTTAATGATTTTATTATAATTTCTTTTTGTACCTTTTTCTTAGTTAAAACTTATAATTGCACTCCTTTTTATAATCTGTTTAAGCAAATATCAATTTGATAGTATTGCCTAGTATTACAAGCGAACTTAAGTTAATCGTTTCATCTCTAATTAATTTCGGTCAGCCAATTTGAAAATGATTCTATTTGACTAGCAAATAGTTTGATTCCATCAGACTGCAACGTCTCATTATCGTTTAAACGTATGGCTTAAACAGGCTGGTAACATCGGGATTATAAAGTATTTTGGCATCATTAGTGGCTTAGTTTACCATTGCTTCTTCATCACCCTTATTTTTTAAGAAAATAAATCTTATTTCATAAGAAATCTGTTTAATAAAGACAAGCCTATGCTAGTAGCTTCCGGTAAATGGAAAAATCAGCAGTACATGACTATATCAGCAGTAAGTTTCTGTTTGCTGACAATTAGAAGGATGAATTGATATCTCTGAAAAATACACGCTTTTCAACATCTGATCTAAGCTCTATTCTGTATTTAAGCAAATTGTTCTTATATTCTTTATGAGATTTCATCATATTTAATATCATTTCATACGATAAAAGTAATAAATGTAACTCGCTTGTGTTTAACAATAGCAAGATTAAAGGAAAATAGGTAAAATTGAAATTTATTATGTAGAAAAGTGGAAAAATTATAATAAATTATATTGTAACATATTTAATAACAACTTAACTAATTAAATTGTTATATTGATTTGATTTGCTTGAATCAAATAATAAAAATTGTTAATTTGAGTACGCAGCATCACGAAGAATCCTGGCCGCAGTTGATATATAATTGTGTATATTATTTTTATCTAATTTGTTACTCGATTTGATTTCTGTTAAGAAATTTTTAAATTTTATAAGTCAATGCCTGAAATTTTTCAAAATCCATTTATATATAATGTATTCATATTCGCATTGCATATTGATGTTCTCATGGCCTATCAATATTAACATGACCTATTAATATTCGCATATCCTATTAATATGTGCATAGACTATTGATATTCACATATCCAATTATTATTTGCATATCATGAATATAAATATTGCAAAATACTCACCCCTACCACGACCGTTTATTCTATTGTACATGTATATACTGTTTTCAACATTGCTTCTCTCTATCTCACTTATTCACCTGCCACTTCCACGCAACTAAAGTCTTAATGAAATTGACTGTCTTCCCCGATCTTAAACCAAGTTCATTCCAATACGTAATCTTGCTCATTATTTGATGATTCTTTGACCATATTTTTACAAGTATCCAATGTTTTGTTTTTCCAACATTTACATACACTCAAACTTCCATATCACTTTGTATCCCTAGATGATCAACATAATCTGCCCCCCCCCAATGATTCTATGGTCTATCTACATACCAAATTTCAACACTGGATATAGTTCCTTCTTTATGTCTCATTTTTCATGACTATTCATTTGTGTATATTTTGCCCAAAGCAGAGATGCAAAATTGTTTTAATAAATTATCTGGATTAATAGAGAATTATTGGCACTGGATCAAAGGAAAGAGGAATATGTTTTTATTGATATTTCGCTAATCTCTGTTAGCATCTTCAGAAAATTACTTAATTTTAAAATAAAGTAATCTTCTGAAGATGCTAGCAAAGGTTATCGAAATATCAATAAAACATTTTCCTCTTTTCTTTGATCCACCTCCAATAAATTCTTTATAAATAATGGATCATTATCAACGATTTAAAATTATATACATTAATATTCGCATATCCTATTAATGTTTGCATATCCTATTAATATTATCATGGTATATTAATATTATCATGGCCTATTAATATTATCATGGCCTATTAATATCGCATAGTCTATCAATATTCGCATGCCAATTAATATTCTTATGACCTATCATGCAGAATTGCTTTCGGATCAAATATAACTAATTAACTGCGAACCGAGCCCAAGAATGTAAGAAACACTGAATTTATTATTTTGGATATTTCGACTGTACTTTGCATTCTTTTTCAATTATAAGTATGCTATATTTAACGAAGAATAGTAATTATCATGGCCTATTGATATTCTCATGGCCTACTAATATCCGTATGTTCTATCCATATGGATTTTGCCTTAAAAGACTATACTCACAAGAACTTTATTATATTTAGGTTTAACGTAACTTTCAATTTTAAAGTCAATTTAAAACAGTTTTCGGTAGTTTATACACTTTTGTTCAACCATTAATACTATATGCTAAAGCATTCATTGGTATTTTAAAAATCAGTGTGGTAGTTTATTAGACTTCGTTCGAACGGTCATCTTTACATCTTACATTCAGTGTTATTACAAACTTTGCTATCATTTTGGTTTTGTTGTTTGGGGTAATTTCTACATTGAAGCTTTAATTTTATTGCTTCATCATAAAATTAAGAGTATAAACTCAGGTTTATTTCTAAAATCCGATTACACCTATCTGGTAGAAGATCAATCTGATTTAAAGAAATGGGATTAGGACTGGGTAATGAATCTATTGCTTGCGACCGCAAATCTTTCAAACGTTTATACAGATCAGTAATGTACATAGTAGATCTTTTACTGTCTAGATACCCATTGATTAATTTCAAGTACAGTAACCAGTTCACAATGGAAAGAATTGATGTACCGGAATTGAGCATTAATTGTTCAACAGTTATTATATCACATGTAATATCATGTGATATTATTATAACTTTAAGGAGAGTGAGACCATTCCGCGTGAATTTCTTGTAAAACATGTAAGTTAGACGCGAAATAATGACGAATGCCGTTTCGTCACCACAATGACTCATCAGTGCCAGATCGCTCCCACTACTGGATGCAGAGGAGGACTTATTTTTATATGCGTATTTTTATTTGTATATTTTTATACATATAAAATATATATTGTTTTATTTAATATTATGATACTATTATTAGAGCTTAATCTTATGGTAATAACAAACATTTAATCTATTATTAATAAATATAACATTAATATTTAATTATATTTGAAAATTATGGTTCGTTTAAATCTATGTATAAAGATAGATACATGGATTAAATATAATAGAAGTTAATGCGCTTCCTCGTCCAGGATAAACCACCTTCTCCGTTCAGTTGATCCAAGGATTACAAAAACGTTTTGTCAGTCATTCGACAGACAAATCGCCAGCGCCTTTCAGAAAATATGCGCGTGTCAAGTACACGAAACAGCGAAATCACAGATGACACTCCCAATCCGTCTGGGTGGATTTGGCCTAAGATGCAATGCGGCGCATGTCCAGAGCGCATTTATACATAGCGTGATGCAGGTCGGAGAAGAATACAGTCTGGATCCTACACTTTTTCCTGGCTATTCAGAGGCATTAGCCACCCTTAGAACCACAGTGGGATCTCACTTCATACCGTCTACGGATGGCGGTCAATCATCAACCTCACGCCTGATTGAAAATCTCGCCTCGACACAGCTTATACAATCAGCTAGCGAAATGGATCGTGCCCGACTACATGCAGTGTCGTGTCCAAAAGCTGGGGCTTGGCTTAGCGCTGTACCAAATGCGGCATCTGGAACGGAATTAACACCCCCACAGTTCTGTATTCTAGTCCGCATGTGGCTTGGAATTCCTTTACACAAAAGGAATTATAGATGTGGCCGCTGCATGCGCATAGCTGATAAGGAAGGCATACACTCGCTAACATGCCAATACGGGGGTTACCAAGGACTGCGGCATAATGCTATTCGTGACGTGGTATTCGCAGCCGCACAATCAGTCCGGATGGATGTAGCTCTGGAAGTGCGAGGTATTATCCCGGACCTACGTGAACGGCCGGCAGACATCCTATTTTATGGGGATCCTCCCCATGCAATCGACTTTGCAGTCACTCACCCCCAACAGACGGCATACCGTCGCTCAGCTGCTAACGCAAAGCTCGCCGCCGCTACATCGTATGCGATTAATGTTAAAGACCGAAAGTACAGAGTAGGGTCGAAGCAGCGGGGTATATATTCTCAGCCGCTGTAGTGGAGTCGTTTGGGGGATGGAATGAAGAGGGAAACAGAGTCATCAAACGGGTTGCAAATAACATGAGCCGGACAAGCGGAGTCACTTACGCCGTGACGATCACGCATTTATACCAGCGCATCTCTATTGCAATAATGAGAGGCAACGCCAAAGCAATGCTAGCGTCACTTGATCAGATCCCAATATCCACATTTGATGGTGGACACCAGGAAACAGGTGAACCCGGGAAACGCCTCTTCGAGCCAGACACTTGTGCTTCGAGCCGAACTCGTGATGTGATAAGTCTACCCTGTATGACTAGACGTTGTGATACATATAACTCCAGATCAATTGAAACTGAGTATAATGCTGTGAGCGCCACTTCTACGATAGTCGCAGATAATGAACCGATAAACAAGCATGCGTCTCAATGTAACGATGACATTCCTGCCAATATCACTAAGCACGATACTCCATTCGATGCTACTAATGATGTTTTTCAGCATCATCATTCCCAGCTTAATGTCGACGATAATGACGATACTGATGTAGCCAAATCTCTTACCAAAGTTAGAAAGCAATCGTCGGACTACGGTCAAACAGATTTCGAAAAAGAAATGATATTTACTTATTGTGCAACTACAACTGATGCTGAAAGTCATCTATTGATGTCTGCTAATGCACCGACAGGACAAGTTACCGATCAAATAAATAAGATCCAACAACTTGGTGAGCTGCATCAGAGTTCAATGCATCCCTAAGCTAGTAATGCTATGCAAATAAATAATAATCAAATGAACGAATTCAATAATCTAATTTGTTGTCCAATCAAGGATAATGATAACTTGACGATAAAATTAAAAGGATCATCTCAACAGGGATTGGAGTTTGAATCGTCATCATTTATACTTAACAGCAATTCAACAATACCAATAATGTCATTTACATCATATGATCCTAAATATGGGCTTGATTGCAATCCATCGAATGAATTTGCAAAATTTGCTTCTGGTTCTATCAACGAACCCGGTGCCGACGAATCTGCTGCGCCTTTCTTTGTATCATCGAGTAGTAACCAAGAAGAAACTATGATTGACAATGGTAAAACCGGACATCTGCGGCATTTAAGGAATATACCCCTTCTATTTCGGCACTTTCTATATGTTATAATAGAAGTCAATTATTTAACTAAATACGATGTTTAATCACAAACATATTTTTAATATAATACTTTTTATTAGATTCTTTATAATTCTTTATAATTCTTCATATGCTGTCTGCGTCTGCTGGGCAAGATTTATGTTTAGCAGATCTATAACAGATCTAAAATTAAATACTTTGAATATAACAATTAATTCAAAGATTAAAGCCTAGAATTACTGAATTATTAAAAATATTAATAAAATTTTCAGTAATTAATAAAATATTAGATAACCTTAATTTAAATCTAATTAGTAATTATTTCGAATTAGTAATTATTAATCTTAATTATTTAATATCTAAGAATACTATTTTCAATAATTGAAAAAATTAAAAATATATTTTACCAATGGTTTTAACAAGATAAAAAATAGTAGTTTATACAAATTACTTAATATTTTTATAATTTATAGGTATGAAATCGATTTTGAGCAAGGTTGCATTGGTGACAGGATATCCTTTACCATCCTACAATATATTTATTGTATTGAAAGAAGAGAATGCATCCGCCGACAGAACATTAATGTTGTTAAAACCAATATTTCGGTTTCCAAGCGAAATCATTTTCAAGGTAATTGTATGTAGTTATATGAAAAGAATTTTTAACCACTGGTTAAAAAATCTTTTAACCAGTTATTCTTCAAATAACTATATACAATTACCTTGAAAATGATTTCGCTTGGAAGCCGAAATATTGGTTTTAACAACATTAATGTTCTGTTGGCGGATGCATTCTCTTCTTTCAGCAATAATATGGACCGACATCCTCGACTCTCTTTCAGTAATTATAGTTGCAACAGTCAACATAATTTGGAAGTTTCGATATTTTCTTTTTAAACTCTTCAAGTTGATTGTATATTTTTGATCATTTCCTTTAATTCAAAGCAGATAATAGAAAAAAACTTATTAAGTTCATAAAAAATACTAAACCCATAATCTTCTTCAATTTTAAATATATAGTTATTACAGGAAAGAAGAAACAGAAACAAAGAAGCAGGAACGAAGAAGCATTTCTGCTTCTTCGTTCGTATTATTTAAGTTCATATTATGAACCCTAACATATACCCCGAAATTGGAGTAAATAAATGTTTACCAGCATGAAAATTCAAAATAAAATTTTGAACATTTCACAAGTCCATTATTTTTATTGATTTATAAATTAGTTTTTGTATCTACATTATGAGATAATAAGAGAATATTTATTGGATCTAGTTGATACTCGTATAATACTTTAAATATATAGTGTTATACATACATTATATTCTTTTTATTTCAAATAGCATAGAATGCATAAACATAGGTGAGATCCGAATCGATCTGGTCACTTAAGGTCTGGTCATAAGGTCGATCTGGTCACTTAAGATCTAGTCAAAAGGTCGTTTCTTATGTTATATTTATTTTTGCATATAATATTGTTTAATATTCAAAAATAATAAAATATATTGTAAAAATTAAGTTTTTTGATTGATTTATCTATGATTTATCGAAAGTTAAATTTTATTGATTAAAACAAATACAGTGTGCATTCGTCTAAGTTAGAAGATCAACTTTGGCTTAATTAGAGGTTCGCCAATTTAATTCGAACGGACTCCGTGATCCGAATGCGAGCAATTATTGGTGCAGGCGTGCAGCTGATACGCATTTGCCACGTTAAATAAATTATTATTTAATATTGAAAAAATTATGAGCAAAAATTGAAAAAATTACAAGATATAAAGTTGTTCATTTTAATTACTTAATAATTTGAATTAATTACGAGTCAAAAAAGTCATTTTTTCACATAATCCGAGGTTTACCAATTTTTACTTAATTCAATATTTTTTCTGAAAAAGTTTAAGTAAAATCTATAATCAAATCTTTTAAAAAATAAAGATAAATAACGATTTAAAAAATTAATAATGATAGGATAAAATATCAAATTACTAACTAATTTATTCGTTTATGTATGAATTGCGGATCATTTATTGGTTTACACAATAAACCTATTAATCGGTAAGAGCGATATTTTAAAAGCTAATGGGTAAAATAATGCAATTATCGATTAAAAATAAACATTATAATTTTTAATGGTTTCTGCTGTCGAAATAATTTTTAGATAATAATTTTTAATTTCTATTGTAAAAATCTTTATAAGCTAATTTACAGAATTATTCAAAATTTACGAATATAATATTAACAATTATACATTATACGTTACGAATATTATCAAATATCAATTTAATTATGAATATATTGTTTATATTTTGATATTAATTATTGTTGTCATTTCCCATTGAAAATCATTTTAATTATTATTTTGAAATAATTTATAATTTTATTTACAGAGTTGTTTATACGAAATAATAAAATTTCCATTATAAATTTTTTAATTAAATAGTTAATTAGTTAAATTTTGTAGAGGAATAAAAAACTTAGACGTTCTTAAAATCAATCTTCTTATTTCATTTATTTATAGAACCCCTACCATTACTTAAAGGACTCTTTGTTTTTGAAGATTATTAATCTCGTTGCTCTTTTTCTCTTAATTTATTGGATTGTCGAATATACGCATTTATTTTTTAATTTATTGTTGAGTAGAGAAAATTTATATTACTAAAAATTACTGTATATACGCTGATATCGATTGTCGTCAATCTCTAAACGTTTTTAACTTGCATTTTATAATTTTCATTATTACGTGACATTGCGCTACTGTTAAAATTCGATATTTTCGATTCGGATGTGGTGATATAGTTGTATATATTTAGTTTCGTATTTTTACCTGATAAATCTTGAAATATTACGATGTGTAATCGGAATTAATAGCTTTGCTTTTAATAATATTTTTAGATGATAAAGTATCTATTGTGAATTTAAGCAATTTATAACTATGAGCTAAAAGATGAAATTAGGGGGACAACCTGACTTTATATTTAAAATCGTGCTGACGGGTGATTCCGGTGTCGGTAAAAGTTGTTTAGTAAATAAATTTACAAGGAACGAATTCAGTTTCGAAAGTCGAAGTACTATTGGAGTTGAATTTTCAAGCCACATAGTCACGATCGAGGGTAAAATTGTGAAAGTACAAATATGGGATACGGCTGGCCAAGAAAGATTTATGTCCATAACAAAAGCCTATTACCGTAATGCATTTGGAGCCTTGCTGGTCTACGATATTACAAAGTTAGCTACCTTTCAACATTTAGACCAATGGCTAAAAGAGATTAGGGAGCACGCAGATCCAGATGCAGTCGTAATTCTGGTCGGCAACAAAAGCGATCTGCGTCATCTCCGAGCAGTTATGTCAGAAGATGCCGAGGCATATGCAGACGCAAACAACTTAATATTTATGGAAGCGTCTGCATGCGATTCTACAAGTGTCGATAATGCATTTATGGATTTAATTCGTGAAGTCTATGCCATATTTTCGAAACGTGCACGTGAAACTAAAGAAAATGTTTCTTTGACTAAACCGCCTAGTAATTCAGATATTTCTAAAAGTGGTTGTTGTAGCTGATTTTAATATTTTAATGATTTTATTATAATTTCTTTTTGTACCTTTTTCTTAGTTAAAACTTATAATTGCACTCCTTTTTATAATCTGTTTAAGCAAATATCAATTTGATAGTATTGCCTAGTATTACAGGCGAACTTAAGTTAATCGTTTCATCTCTAATTAATTTCGGTCAGCCAATTTGAAAATGATTCTATTTGACTAGCAAATAGTTTGATTCCATCAGACTGCAACGTCTCATTATCGTTTAAACGTATGGCTTAAACAGGCTGGTAACATCGGGATTATAAAGTATTTTGGCATCATTAGTGGCTTAGTTTACCATTGCTTCTTCATCACCCTTATTTTTTAAGAAAATAAATCTTATTTCATAAGAAATCTGTTTAATAAAGACAAGCCTATGCTAGTAGCTTCCGGTAAATGGAAAAATCAGCAGTACATGACTATATCAGCAGTAAGTTTCTGTTTGCTGACAATTAGAAGGATGAATTGATATCTCTGAAAAATACACGCTTTTCAACATCTGATCTAAGCTCTATTCTGTATTTAAGCAAATTGTTCTTATATTCTTTATGAGATTTCATCATATTTAATATCATTTCATACGATAAAAGTAATAAATGTAACTCGCTTGTGTTTAACAATAGCAAGATTAAAGGAAAATAGGTAAAATTGAAATTTATTATGTAGAAAAGTGGAAAAATTATAATAAATTATATTGTAACATATTTAATAACAACTTAACTAATTAAATTGTTATATTGATTTGATTTGCTTGAATCAAATAATAAAAATTGTTAATTTGAGTACGCAGTATCACGAAGAATCCTGGCCGCAGTTGATATATAATTGTGTATATTATTTTTATCTAATTTGTTACTCGATTTGATTTCTGTTAAGAAATTTTTAAATTTTATAAGTCAATGCCTGAAATTTTTCAAAATCCATTTATATATAATGTATTCATATTCGCATTGCATATTGATGTTCTCATGGCCTATCAATATTAACATGACCTATTAATATTCGCATATCCTATTAATATGTGCATAGACTATTGATATTCACATATCCAATTATTATTTGCATATCATGAATATAAATATTGCAAAATACTCACCCCTACCACGACCGTTTATTCTATTGTACATGTATATACTGTTTTCAACATTGCTTCTCTCTATCTCACTTATTCACCTGCCACTTCCACGCAACTAAAGTCTTAATGAAATTGACTGTCTTCCCCGATCTTAAACCAAGTTCATTCCAATACGTAATCTTGCTCATTATTTGATGATTCTTTGACCATATTTTTACAAGTATCCAATGTTTTGTTTTTCCAACATTTACATACACTCAAACTTCCATATCACTTTGTATCCCTAGATGATCAACATAATCTGCCCCCCCCCAATGATTCTATGGTCTATCTACATACCAAATTTCAACACTGGATATAGTTCCTTCTTTATGTCTCATTTTTCATGACTATTCATTTGTGTATATTTTGCCCAAAGCAGAGATGCAAAATTGTTTTAATAAATTATCTGGATTAATAGAGAATTATTGGCACTGGATCAAAGGAAAGAGGAATATGTTTTTATTGATATTTCGCTAATCTCTGTTAGCATCTTCAGAAAATTACTTAATTTTAAAATAAAGTAATCTTCTGAAGATGCTAGCAAAGGTTATCGAAATATCAATAAAACATTTTCCTCTTTTCTTTGATCCACCTCCAATAAATTCTTTATAAATAATGGATCATTATCAACGATTTAAAATTATATACATTAATATTCGCATATCCTATTAATATTTGCATATCCTATTAATATTATCATGGTATATTAATATTATCATGGCCTATTAATATTATCATGGCCTATTAATATCGCATAGTCTATCAATATTCGCATGCCAATTAATATTCTTATGACCTATCATGCAGAATTGCTTTCGGATCAAATATAACTAATTAACTGCGAACCGAGCCCAAGAATGTAAGAAACACTGAATTTATTATTTTGGATATTTCGACTGTACTTTGCATTCTTTTTCAATTATAAGTATGCTATATTTAACGAAGAATAGTAATTATCATGGCCTATTGATATTCTCATGGCCTACTAATATCCGTATGTTCTATCCATATGGATTTTGCCTTAAAAGACTATACTCACAAGAACTTTATTATATTTAGGTTTAACGTAACTTTCAATTTTAAAGTCAATTTAAAACAGTTTTCGGTAGTTTATACACTTTTGTTCAACCATTAATACTATATGCTAAAGCATTCATTCGTATTTTAAAAATCAGTGTGGTAGTTTATTAGACTTCGTTCGAACGGTCATCTTTACATCTTACATTCAGTGTTATTACAAACTTTGCTATCATTTTGGTTTTGTTGTTTGGGGTAATTTCTACATTGAAGCTTTAATTTTATTGCTTCATCATAAAATTAAGAGTATAAATTCAGGTTTATTTCTAAAATCCGATTACACCTATCTCGTAGAAGATCAATCTGATTTAAAGAAATGGGATTAGGACTGGGTAATGAATCTATTGCTTGCGACCGCAAATCTTTCAAACGTTTATACAGATCAGTAATGTACATAGTAGATCTTTTACTGTCTAGATACCCATTGATTAATTTCAAGTACAGTAACCAGTTCACAATGGAAAGAATTGATGTACCGGAATTGAGCATTAATTGTTCAATAGTTAATGGTAGAAAATCAGGACATTGAAGAATTTTATGAACATATTGATAATTGGCTTTATCATTTAACAGTTCATTTCTTAGTAGATCGATTAGAAATGCCCTTATCTTATCGCTTGATTGGCTGCTACTTCCTTTACAGGCCTCTTCAATCAAGTTTAAAATTACTATACGCCTGTCGTTTGTCGATATAACATGGGAAAATATCTGGATCCATAACTTGTGAGCTGTTTTTCTATTCAACAGTATTAGCATTGCATCAATTGAGCGCAGCATTTCAATTAGAAACTTACATATCAAGGGATAATATTCACTCATCGGTTCGTATTTGTCATGGATTGGACTGCTTATTATATCGTTGTATACTTGTTCTATTACATTTACAATTTCAGTTTCATTCGCTGTAGGCAAATAATTAGATAGAAAAGGCAAGATTAAAAGTGATTTAAATTGTTTTGTGTATATTAAAGGTACCATAGTTGAAATTGATTTTACTAACTTTTCAATATCCTTGGAAAACGGCCGGTGAATTATGATGCTTTCACCGTCTTCACGATAAAATTTGTTGAATATATGCGCAAATACATTAAAATAGCACTTATCGGATAGGGTTATACATACCGTTATAGGCAGTGATAGCAACAGCTGCTGGCTTGTAAGCTCCTGTATTTGAGGAAATCGAATTAAGAGATTAGGACTGTATATTTGACAAAGACATTCTTCAATGCCTGCTTTTATTGCTTCTTCTGCTCCCCTAACCTGAGCTATGCTTTCAAGCGTAAAAATGTAATCGGCTATAATTGCTGGTTTTATTTCTAAAGGCAATGATCTAATAAGCTGAGGACTTATTGACATGTATAATGAACATGCGTTAATGTCGTTCAAGTGAGTAGAAATAAATCCAAATAGAACAATAAGAGTATCTCGCGCATTTGACTTGCATATATCTTTAATACAAGCTAGTAAAGTTTCACCCTCTGCTGGCCATTTATCAACTAAGATCAAAAATGTATCCCAACTGTTGGACGTCACTTTAATTTATAGAAAAAATACAAATTTATAGCTTTCCTGAAAGAAAGGCTGTAGACAGTCAAAATTTACACCTTTAAAAATACAATATGTCTTGTAGCTTTAAAAGTTCAATATCAAAATTGATATTGATTTACACATTCATATCGATTGACAACATAAATTAATGTTGTCAATCGATATAAATTATAAAATTGATATAAATTAATTAAAAGAAAAATAATGAACCTGATTATTAATTTAATTAATTTGTGATTGTTAATTTAATTTTCAAAAGTTATAAAAATTATGTAATTTTGCAAATTAATAAATATAATTAGAAATAGGTAAATAGTTACCTAATTAGAAATTGACCGATGAATTAAAATTAAATTATATATAAATGATTAGGAAAGAAACAAAAGGAGATAAGGCAGAATTAATTCATTATATCATCATTATGGCAGATGCTGCCATTTCACCATATTGTGGATCATCTTGTGAAAAATTTTCGTTTTTTAATTGTCTAGGAGTTTTTATATTTATACATTCAGTCGTAAAAAGTACAAAATTATTTAAAAAGTATTTGAGAATTGAAAAAGTTACTTTCAGTTACTTTTATTCGTAAAAGTAACTGAAAACAAAAACATAACAGAAAAAGCGGCTCATTTGTATTGCATAAACCAAAACTCATATAAAATGAAAATTAAACAGAAAATAAATAACAATAAAAAATTATAATTTTTATATGAAAGTATAAAAGTTTTTATATGCAAGTTTTTTAATTAAACTTGAATATGTTAAATCAATAATAAAGTGTATATGTTCACATAAATTAATATAAAAATATATAATTTATTATAAATAATTATAAAATAATAATGATTAATGATTAATCATATGAACAAGCTAGTAATATATCTTTAAATTGTAATCAGCTATATTATTGAGAATAAAAAATAATCCTTTTAAAAATAACCATTATTTCTTATGGTTAATTTTTTATAGTTTTATAAATTTACATGAATAAAGAACATTTCGATAATGAAATATTGATTTTTTGCCTTTTTGGATTTGAGAAGTTTTGTATCTTCTCAAATAGCTCGTATGTGAAGAATGAAAATTTGATTAAATAAGTAATCCCAACCTTCCAAAAAATACAATATTTTGATTGCAAAATATTGTAATTTTATAATTACGGTGAGTATATAAATTTGATGATTTAATAAAAATAAATTAAATACTTTGTAAAGTTGTCGACTTTATCAAATTTTTACATTTATACCACTCCAATCTAATTAGAATTTTAGAAATTAGAAATTGGTCGATAAATATATTGAATATAATGGATTAGAAAAAAAACGATTAGAAAAATGTAATCGATAAAAACGGTAGAATTGCTGAAATGTGGATTAAACTATTTTGAGACTTAATATAACAACATATATTAATTTTAAAGATGTAAAAAATAACGTTTCAACTTCAAATTAATTTTTTATAATTTTCGTTGGAATAAAATGTGAACATTAAGTTCAACACTAAGTGTGTGGAATCTCGGTTGACCCAATCATAAAAAAGAATTAATTATTTGTTGATTTTGATAATCAACAAATATTATAAATCTCATTATAATTTTTTAGACAGTTCTTGATTGTAAAAAACAATGTCCGAAGCAAAGTTCTTGTACATCCTCATCATCTTGGTCGTCAACTTATCACCAGCCTACCATGTTCTTGCCCTTTGGAGCCGTCGCCAGAATTCTGGAAGCATTTCAGCGTTGGATGGCGATGCTAACGTTTTAGAGGAGATATGAAGTTGCCGGGAATTCATTGTGGAGTGAATTCTCGGTAACTTGCTTTAATCTTTTTCCTATCTCCTTCACAAGATTCAAAGCCGAAGAGCCCAGTGATCCATAGTTATCCACTCCATAAGGGCAAAATGTATAGTACATCGTCAAGTCGGCATATTTCAGCCGTTTTCGCTCTTCGGCGTATGAAGATGCTTCGCCCGCTACTCTGGTTGCGCTCCTAACATTGCAGGCTGCTAGGGTGTCCACGCAGGTGGCGTCCCATATCAAACATTTCCCTCCACGCCAAGGGAAATTGATGACTTAATCTGGACGTCTACAGTCCGATTTGCATACGTTGAATGGCTCTAAATGTTTGGGGCGTTGACGGTGTTGATGACTCTGTTTATCAGTGAATATATTTCCGTGTTTCCTGAAGAAATCTGCCTATCGAAATTCTGCATACCAATCCGTGTCATACTGACTCATCGATATATGTTCCACAGTGACATGTGTGTGGAGTACATGCAGGAAAACTGAGTCTTAGGGAAATGTTTAGTCTCACAATCTCGTCATCAAGCAAAGTTCCCAGGGTATCAATCAGAACTATGTTGAGCCAAGCACTCGACTTGCTGGTGGAGACCGCCATAATTTTCACTCGAGATGCCTCGCCTTCTGAACCTTTAATTAAAGATTCATAAGCTCGTGTGACGAGGGGAGTGTCTCAAGCGGATTGTTTATAACTATTAGTCGGTTCCTCATTGAGACCCGTCTTGGCCAACTAAGTTGAGTAGCCAGCGTCAAAATATGGGCAATGTGTAGAGTTATTCAGAAGAATGTTGACGCAGTCCTTCGTTGTTACTACAGACGATAAAAAATCCGGAAGAGCAATGTCTGCTAAACTGCGGATCCCCAAACCACCGAACGGCACGGACAATGAAGCTTGAGGCCAAGCATTGTTCGTTATTGCCCAATTTGTGATGTGAGATAAATATTTTTTAGGACACCGTCAAGCTTATAAAGTTACGCGTTTATGTTGAAGCAAGGAGTTGTACGAAACCTATAATGCCGTCTGGGCATGTAAAGGCAGTTCTTTACAAGGAAACGTGCCTCGTGGTGACGAAGCTCGCAAATCCTAGTGCCCATCAATACCAATTGCTCATCACTCTGGGCCAACTCCATCGGTGAATTCTTTTCAAAGACAACGCTTCCAATGATTTGCAAATTTTGCCGTTCAATCACTTTTATGTTTGGAAGCTACAGATGAAAAGGTTGTAATCATCAATTCAATTTCATGCTCTTCCATATTCAGGAACATGAGCTCACATTTGCCAGCAATAAGCTCTATACCTACTCGGTTGGCTGCTGCCCAAATCATCTCCAAAAACGTAAAAATATAATTAGCACAACATACGCATCTTTTCCGAGCGTTGCGTCGTTTAAGCACCACGCATTAAAGGTGGATTGAAGGAAGTGCAAAATAGAATTTACTGCTAAAGCAAAACCAATTGAACCAAGGGGATCACCCTATTGAACGCCTGTTTTTGACCGAATAATTTGGTCTTCATAAACAGAGGGTGTCTGAGAGCCGTATAAAAAACGAAAATATGTAAATGCTTCTGGAACGTAGTCTTTTACTGCTTCGAGAAGCACTCCACGATCTATGGTGTTAAAATAATTTCGAAAGTATATTTTGAGAACAACTGTCGGGTGTTGACAGTTCATTATGAATGATCGGACTGAGTGAGCAATCGCTTCTGCTCCACAGAGTGTACATTACCATAATTGATATGGACGGAGGTAATCACTTACTTTTTGTGATATCTTTACACCAGTACCTTTGCAGCAATTCGACGGAGTGTGCTTCCGATTGCGATTGGGTAATCCCGCCATTCTTTTTTATTGAGTACACATAAGGACGCTGAAAAGAAAAGCTGCACTTCTTCCACGACGAGATCACCACTGACAAAACCATCGATTACACGATATAGAGCGAGTTCCAGAAACGTAACTGCGTCTCTTAGCTATATAGCTCATATATTTCAAATGTTGATGGCGAAGGCAATCCATTCCGTGTCCCGAACCATTGGGGAAACTCGAAATGGCCATTCTTATCTCGAAAAAGTTGGAATAACTTGAATTTGCTGGATAGTTCTGAGGAATGAAACTATCTCTCGCGTGTGAAAAGAAGTGAATTTCCTTAAGGGTCTGAAAGGAACTCTCTACATTGTCAGCAACGGAGTCAAATGATGTGAGCAGCCTACAGCACGGCGAACATCACAGTCCGTAGTTTGATGGAAACTCGCTAGCTCAAGGTTTTTGGGGCCTTCGAGTGGGCATTATTTTTCATTGGTATATAGGGGTCCGGTTGTTGGGAAATCTTAAGGAATCCATCATCAAATTTCAAAATTATATGCTTGATGATAGATGTAAGGAGGAATCGCTCGGATGATTTACCCGAGAGAAAGTGAACAAACGAAGCCAGCTTGTAGGACTGTCCTCATCCGCACAGTTATTTAAGAGGCGGATAAATGCCTTGGCTGTTTAATATCTAGCACCCTTCGGTTTTTTTTTTCAAAACCGATTTAGAGAGATGCTGAGACAACTGATTTAAGGAGGGTATATTGTTCAATTTTACGTCATGTAGATCTGTGTTATTTGCAGGTTGTTGAGGTTCTAATCCAGAAAATGTACGACCAAACCACTCACACGTCAAACGAATGGGTCAGTGAACCCGAAATTTTCCAAATTTAGTGATTCTACAAGAATCACAAAATTCGACAGGGACATATTGAGCGGAGTGGGTAGCGTCAGACTGAGGAGACACAGACCCGGTAAGATGTGGATCACTTATCCTATGTGTGTATGACGATCCAGCAGCGGTTGATGATTGTCATCAACCAGATAACACGGTTGAAGTCATTTGGGATGACTTCCCTGTTTATATACGTAGTCTGCCTCCGTAGATTTTGTTATGTCCTTCGCGGATTCGTATATGTTGTGTCCGCTAGTCAGAGCCGCGATTTAGTTTTCTCTGGCTTATTAAATTTTTTCGTGATTTTTTATCTCTCAATAACTTTTCAAGTTGGCGAGCGAAGCTAGCCGACAATCTGCAACCTTAATCTGCAACGTGAATCTGCAAAGTGTATATTTCAAAAAAATCTGACAAAATTTAAAGTCAAAATATCAATTGTGTTTTTTAATTAGAAAATTTAAGATATTGTAATATCTGCTATTCGAATTCAAAATCATCAAGGATTTGCTATTTATACAAAATACTTAAAATTAGGAACAAAAAAATGAAATTAAAGAAAACAAATATAAAATGTAACAAAAATGTCATTAAAAAGAAATATTAGTTTTGAATATTAGTATTGAATAAATATTAGTTGACTGACAAGAGAAATCATTTTGATATTTTACTAGTAACTACAAAAGCATCTTCAGAAAATTAACTTTAATTTCCTGGGTTAACTTTCTGAAGATGTTTGTAGTTACTAGTAAAATATCAAAATGATTTTTCTTGTCGTTTAACTATATCTGATAGTTCCTGGAAATTAAAAAAAATTAAAATGCAGATCAGGATGGATATACATATATTTCTAATAAAACGAAACAAAATGTAATTTTGAGATTCATTCAGGCTACATTAAATATTTGAAGTATTTAATATGATATTAACTGCGTTTTTATTCAAATATTTATAATATAATGATGATATAATATCTTATGTTTAAAAGATATACAAGAAGAGGAAATAGATACTAAAATATAAAACTAATATTTGTGAGTTAAAGTATAAATATGATAAATGAATTATTTAGTATTTTATACTTTAATCTTTAAGTCAGTATCATGTGTGTCAAAAAATTAATTATCAGAGCAGCGGTAGTTACCATAAACGACCGTTGAGGATAGTCATTCCTTGATGATAATGGTCGTTACCATACTCAGCAAACAATAAACCTTGTATTTACTATTGAATATATGCATTTGCTATATACTATATGCATTTGATAATAGAATAAATTAATTGAATAAATTCTATCATATGATGGAATAGAAGCTTTTTTAAATTAACCTTATGATTTAAAATCAGTATAGGATGTGGTATATAGCTTTTAACAATTGATCACGAAATAAACTATAAAACCCTCTTATACGAAGGGTCCAATTACTGAAGCTATCCCACCATAAAATCTGGCTTAGTATCTATGCCTATTAAGCATTCAGTCAAAACCGTTGTGTAATTGGACTCATCTTCTTAAAGACGGCGATGATTTATCAACATAATAAGTAAAAAAAATAACTTTTAAACTGCTAACCATAATTTGCAAAATACAAATACCTCATGCAAAACATGTAAGGTGTTCCGATAAGTAAGTTATGATGTTTTCTTTAAAGAATATACTACACGTCAATGATATATAAATATCATTCTAATACGAACAGATTCTTTAAATGTTCATGTTGTGATATACGCCGTGCGAAATTAAACAAACTAAAGGGGCAGATACAGGTGTTAAACATGTGTCTAACATGATATGTTAATCATGCTGATCTAGATCGAAATACTAGATAGATAAACTTGCAAGATAAATACTAGATAGATTAGAATGCAAGCAGAGACGGTTGGTCAAAATGTTTATCTTTTATGATGAAAGTTGAAATTTACAAAAACTTACTTGAAATTTACAATAACTTACTGCGTTCATAACCGTTAAAATTTATATTTAAAATAAAAACCAACAAAATGTATTTATGATGAAATTAAAAATAAACAATTGATTGTTAGCTCATTTGTTATTGATTGAAAAGGATAGTGAAATAAAATTTTCTTAAAAATAGTTGTTTCTTAATAAAGTTAATTTAATATTAAATTAAAAATATCGTTTGTTAAAAAACGCTTGTTTAGTAGTGACTTAATTACTGATTGAACATGAGATAAATGAACGTTTTTATTAAAAAGTAATCGAAGAAGAACGAAATATTCTGTTCAATTTCTTTTTAATTTTTGTATCTCTCTCTGTTTTTCAGATTTAGCAGTTTCTCTCTTTGTCTTGATATAGACGAAAACTGCCGATTACATAAACTCTCATACAAAAATTACAGACAGAAAAAGAGTTGTCTTCGTCATTGCTGCTGCCTTGCCAAAATTGTAATCGCAGTTTCATATTAGTGAAGAAATGACCGCGATTACAAAGCTATTCCCCTCCAATAATTAGACTAGCGGTGGTGACGTTGGTGGAAGCGACATTAGCAATGAGCGAGTATAGCGAAACCCGATAAAATAGCAATAAAAAAACTTAATTGTGTGCTCGACATGAATTATTATACAGGAGTATTGTTGTCAGAGAATAACCCACCTTGTACGGCTTCTGATAATATGTATTGATCTACATAGCCTTCCTGAATTAAACTATGGCTTTGGATTCGACTTGGACTTAGCCGAGGATAAAAAGTAATCGAATTTTAGATAGCTGACTGTTATCATCAGCAGAACAAAATATTTGACAATAAAAATTTTAATAAATAAATTTATCAAATAAATTTATTTGATAAATAAATATTATAATATTATAATAATTTATTATAATAATATTATAATAATATAATATTTTATTTCAATATAATTAATTAACATTTAGATGTGCATCTAAATTTAAACATCTTGTTCAAACCTAAAATTAATTAATATTGTAGATAACTTCAAACATTTAGATGTGCATCTTGTTCAAACCTAAAAATAAACTACAAAAAAATCAGTTTTTAAAATTATATAATTAACAGCTTGTTCGGTGATTAAACGGAACGGTCCTTTTTGGATATAGTTATCATTAAACATTTTGCTTCATCTTTGCTTATGAGAATCCAAAATATCATTTTAAATATCACATTAAACGAAAAATTTCTAAATAAAAAATATAAATCGGAACTTGTTTCAACAAGTGCCGATTGTTCCAACATTAAATGTTGAAATTATAATCATTAAATGATTATTTAAATAATGAAATTATTTTAAAAGATTATTTTTCAACATTTTTATGATAAAAATGCTTGTGTAGTTTACGTTCTAAAATACTATTTTTTCGATTAAAATAATTTTAGTAATTTTATGATTATTAAAGAGTGATATCTGCATTGGAATCTCTAACTTAATATTTATAATGCATAATGTGTTTATGGGTTATTTCTAGTTCGTAAACATGTTAGGATTACGTTAGGATTAATAAGAATCTTGGAAATTATTTAGGATTACATTAGGATTCATCTCAAAATTTCTTTCACACACAAATGTACACAATTAAAATGAATTTTCAATTAGAAATGAAAATCATACAATTTGTTTTACACAGAGAACTGTATATTTATGTTCGTTATCTTTATTACTCATCGGGTTCTTCATCTGAATCAACAGGATATGAGACAAGTGAATTTTTATTCTTGATACTGCTTGAAGTAGACTCTTCCTGTCGAATATGAAAAGTAAAGCTTATTATTAAAGCCAAATAAATATTTGTGTCATTACCGAAGCATTAATTGAACTTTTAAAGTTAAACCTGATTAGCGGAAGTTTTTTATTGATTGGCTCCCGAAATCGATTTAGTGGAAATTCATCGGCTTCATCGTTACCTTCGTCATTATCGTCAGCTACAGTTTTTCTCACTAAATATCAAAGCAAAGGCATATAGTAAAAATTAATTAATTAATTCTATAAACTTGCAATTTAGATATGATTATCTCGTTTATGATTTAAAAGATATGATTTGGAATCATTCATTTAACAAGATGTTAATTTAAGATACCTGGAATATCTCGACGCCAGCTAGACGATCGCGATTATGGAGAACTTGATCAGTTACAAGTAGTGCATGTATTTTTAAATGATAAGTACAAGTTATATACTTGATATATTCAATATCATTTTAAATGTTATCGAATATATAATGCTTTATATATTGGTAAGGCTAGCATCCAGGTACAAGGTGAGAGTTTATTTATTTGCTTTTACGGATATCAATATCATTACAATATAATAATAGCCGGTACGGATATCAATATCATTACAATATAATAATAGCCGGTTATCCATTATATGGATAACAATAAAATGAAATAAAATTTCAATATTCAATAAATATTCAATAAATATCAACATTTTAATATTCAATAAAATGAAAATAACAAACAATTATAAAAGAAAAGATAAAATTAATAAAGATATGTATAAAAAACTTACTAAATTAAATGATAACTATATAATGCCAACTATTGATAAAGCTGGTGATAACTTTGTCTTCATATGCAAAAAGCTTTATTATGATATACCAATGAAAGAGGTTAATTCTAATGATTTAAATATAAACACAACATATGAATGTAGTGATTTAAGTTTAGAAACAATTATTACAAGTCACTGTTCTATAATGGATAAGAAGGGTATAAAAATTGAATCAGATAATAAAACTATACCTATATTATATTGGAATCCAAAATTACATAAAAATCCAATAAAACATAGGTTCATATGTAGTGCTTTTAAATGTGCATTAAAACCACTTTTTGTCTATATGAATAAAATACTTAAAGCAATATAAACACACTTTAAAAAATATTGCAAGGTAATCGAAATTAATACTTGTATAAAACACTATTTCAGTATTAATTCTACAGAAAAATTTTTAGAACAGACAAAAGGAATAAATTTTCAAAATATAAATACATACGATTTTAGTACGCTTTATACAAATCTAGGTTTAGTAGATATTAAAGAAGCGCTAGTAAAATTAATTAATTTTATATTCGGAAAAAGATATACATATATATGTTATCGTCAAAAGATCAAGAAGAGTCAATTATTTTTTTGTTCACAAATTTTCAACCACTACTGCGGTCATCATCAGGTTTTCCTGATGATGACCGCAGTAGTGGTTGAAAATTTGTGAACAAAAAAATAATTGACTCTTCTTGATCTTTTGACAATTTTAAATGGAGTCTGCTTACACAATATATATGTTATAATAACTATAACGCCTATCTAACAAAAATTAAACCATCAAGTAAATATAAATATATGGATAAAATTGAATTAATAGAATCCTTAAATATTTTGATAAATCAAAATTATTTAAAGGTAGGGACATCTATATTTAGACAAGTAAAAGGTGTTCCAATGGGTGGTAATAGTAGCCCAATTATAGCTGACTTGTTTTAAGCTTTATAGAATATGAATTTGTTCATAACTGTGTAAAAACTAAATCTAAAAATATAAATATATGAAATATATGTTTCGATACATTGATGATATATGTGTATTTAATTCTAATAATTTTTATTCAATTAGTGAGCACATTTATCCAGAAAGCCTTATTCTTAACAAAACCAATATTAATGATAAACAAGATGTATATATAGATATGAACATTAAATTAACATCAATTAAAACTATTATTAATTTATATCGTAAAGATGACATATTTAAATTTACAAGAAACATATTTTTGCATGAGCATTCATGCATACCATATACTATAAAATATATTACAAGAAACAGATTTTTGCATGAGCATTCATGCATACCATATAATATAAAATATAATACAGTAAATAATGAAATTTAAAGAATTGCAACAATATGTAATGATATTGGCTTCAAAATCATTTAAATAATAAAATTGCAACAATATGTAATGATATGGCTTTCTTCAAAATCATTTAAATAATTTAATAGATACATATTTTAAACTAGGTTACTATAAAAATAACATCAAGCAGAAAATAGTAAAATATATAAATCAACAATAATATAAAGAATAAATTTAAACTCTTAAGTGGCAAATTTTTATGGATGGATAATAAATAATATACTTTGTATTAGAATAAGATACTAGATAGTTTTATCAGAGGAAATACATCATTAGCATGTATTTGACCCCGCTGCTATGTTGGGTAGAGGAGTTAGGGACCGAAACCTGATAGCATAGCAGTTCTTCCTGATGACCTCTAATTATTTTTCTGATACAACGTCTGTTATTTATTAGTCAATTCATAAAAATGACGTTTATTTTAAATTTCAATTTTTTTTAACTTGATTTAAATTATAGAAAATTTAAATTATAGAAAATCTAAAAACAATTATTAATTTTATTATTTAATTATTAAATTTTGATTAATATGTTTTGTTTATTTTATAATTATATTAAATACGTAGACTCAGTAAAAAATCTAAAAACAATTTTTTATTTTATTATTTAAAATAAAAAATAGTTTTTTATTGTTTGTGAGTCTAATCCAATGGCTAATAATAAACCAGACTATAATCTTAAGTTTAAATAATGTCTTTCTGTTTTTGACTAAGCATAGTAATGTATTTTACTGAGTGTTATATTGTGTTGTATTAAGTGATGTTTTAAGTTCTTTAGTTAATGTTTTGCTTTATTATGTGATTTTTTACTGTTTGATCGCTTTCTTTTATTGTGTATTTTTTCTCTTATCAATTTAGCAAGTCACAGCGAATAAATACATGTTTATATTATTTTAATGTACAAAACTGTAAAAAAATTTCATGATGATTGCAGTTGCCATTTATTGATTGAATAATCGTTTTCTTGCTTGATTTTATTTCTTTTCTATAAATTAAAATAATAGAATCATTTTGAATAGCTCATGAGTCTAACCTAATGGCTAATAATATACTGGACTATAATCTTAAATTAAAATATAATTTAAATGTTTCTGTTTTTGACTATGCATATTAATATCCAATATTTTTGTTTTTTTGTGTGATGTAGTCAGTTTACTGACTACATCAAAATTGTTTACACAATTTTATTATGTAAAGTTATTTTATTAAGTTAATTTTATTATCTAATTATTATAATTTTGTGTTTTATTGTTTTATTTTGTTTTTGTTATTTTGTTAATGTTTTGTTTTGCTTATGTGATGATTTTACTGTTTGGTCACCTATTTTGTGGTTTATTTTTCTTTTGTCAATTTAGCGAGTCACATTATATAAAATTAAAGTCACATATAATTAATTAATTATCATTAATTGGTCACATTATAAATGTGTATTTTTAAATACATATTTAAAAATTTTCAGTTACGAAACTGTAAAAATTTTGTTTGCTGATGATGACAGTTGATACAACTGATGTTTGCTGATGATGACAGTCTGATACAACGTCTGTTATTTATTAGTGAATTCATAAAAAGGACTTTTTAAATTTCAATTTTTTATTTTACCTTGATTTAAATTATAGAAAATCTAAAAACAATTATTAATTTTATTATTTAATTATTAAATTTTGATTTAGCATTATTATGATTTGTTTATTTTATAATTATATAACAATACGTAGACTCAGTTACCTTATCTAATCTATTTCAAAAAAGATTTTAAAAAATCTTATATTATTATTAATTTTATTATTTAATTATTAAATTTTGATTTAGCATTATTATGTTTTGTTTATTTTATAATTATATTAAATACCTAGACTCAGTTAGCTGACTTGAATATCATTGTTTTCGATATCATTTATTTTTGATATTTTAGTTATTTTTGATATTATTTTATTATTTTATTTAGACTTTATTTAAATTAATATCTTATAGCAATTATTTGTTTTATTATTTAATTATTAAATTTTGATTTAGCATTATTATGTTTTGTTTATTTTATAATTATATAACAATACGTAGACTCAGTTAGCTGATTTAATTTATGTTATTACATAAATTATATGGGACTTATATGATCCAGACTTGTATGAATCAAATTGATGCATAAATAAATTCAAAGTTTTATGGAAAATTTTAAAAAGTTTATTCGTTCAGATTTACATTCGTATTTCAAACATTTTTATTTCAACATAAAAATTTACATTTTAATTTTTAATGCTTAAATTTAATTTTAATTCAAAAAGTTACCGTTTTTACAAAAAGAATTACAATATTAAAATAATAATTATGTAATTTTTTACGATGAAATTTATTTAGAAAACATACAGTGGGAATTATGAGCTTTTAAAGTGTTCAAATGATTATTATAATCAGTTAGATACGTAACGATCTTCATGTAACGATATTTCCACTCTTGTACAACTTGATCGTGAGTTTTCTCCCAGTTTTTTTGCAAATTATTACTACAAATTGTATTTTATTAAAAAATGTAATAAAAACATTTGGAGAAATGTTTAAACTTATATTATTGGAGTAAAAATTACTAAAAAGCTCAAATTACTTAAAAATAGTCAACACTCAAGTATAAAATTAATTTCATAATTTATTAATAAATTATATTGTAATTTATTATATATTTATTTTATATACTAATTATATATCTGATTATTATATTTTATTATTACAAATATAAATAATAAAATTTATTATAATTTATCTAAATTATTATAAATTATCTAAATTATAAATTATAATTTATCTAAACTATTATTAGATATAATCTATGATTATTTTTATATACAAATATATTATTTATTATAACATGTTATTATTTTTATTACAAATAAATTATATTTGTTCAAGATATCGTAGCAGATAGTAAAATATTGCATAAATATATTTATTCCTTCTCAGTTCCAAAAACATTTATAAATCTAAAAATTTCTACATTTTAGTTATTTATTATATAAATACAATTTGAGAACAAAACATTCGGTAGATTAAAAACCCATCTAATAGAGCACATTGGGAATTTTTCTGGATGAGAAAACATTTCCTAAATTCTGCAAAAACTAAAGGATACAAAAGTGAAGTTCAACAAAGCATTTATTACAAAACAACGTAAAAGTATATTTTACATATTTAAGAATCATATTTAAATCATATTTAAACTACAAAAATCATAAACAATAAGTTTTGAATAAATGATAAATACGTAGCAACATATGAACGCTGAATGAAGAATGTAGATAGAATATTTTCAGAAATTACAAAATTATTATTGTGTTTAATTATAATATTTTATAATATTTATTTAATATTTTAAAAATATTAAAATTTTTAATTCTTTAGTAAAAACAAAAAAGTGAACACATTTAAATTTATATAGCAGCAAAAATGTATATTAACAAAAATATTTGTTAATATTTGTGAACCATCCTTAAACACTAGGCAGAGGTTGATGCTGAAATGCCGATGTACTCGTTGGATCCTTAATGGATCAAACACAATCATTCACAATGTCACACAGGCAACCGAAAAGACCACTTGGTACTTCATTGTACTGATGAGTGTTATCGAGTACTATGTCATTTCGATGCTGAAGTAATCGTCTATAAGTGACATGGTGACTGAAAGTCGTGAATCAAATTAACTAACTTTTTATAACTAACAAAAACTAACAAACTTTAATAGGCTGCAGATCACATCGAAAATTATTTATAATTTACCTGGAGCAGCAAATATAGAATCATTGCAAAAGTTGCCACATGAAGAAATACGCGATTCACATGGTTCTTCTTCGTTAAAGTATATTTGTTCATCCAAGTCTTCTTGCTCAGTGATCCCCATGGGATTTGGAGTAATTCTAAGAAATAAAATAGAACTGCAGATAAATAAGTTATATCCACTCTTTACACTGCACAAGTGCTCGGATCAGGTTGCTGAGATAGAAATGTATAACGATCGTTTAGCAGGGTAAAAAGAGCAGCTCCGGAAGAATCTTTAACTAAATGGAACAAGTTGTTTGCAAAATATTCCATAAGAATCTCTCTATCCTCCTAAAACATTTATAATAACTTTGTAAGGAGTCTCAAACTATCAAGATCAAAAAGAACTTAATCTAGATAAACCATACAGCAAACTAATTATTTAATTTATTTATGAGGTCCAAAACATAATGATAAAAATGCCATTAAATAATTGGATATTTTCATAAATCATTATAACTGTAATTTAGCATTTATAGGTTTAATTATCCAAATTTTCCACTTTTAAATTTAGTAAAACTGAGAATTACCTTTAAGATAAAATCGAACAGTTCAAGAACAGCAGCTTCGAATAAATTGCTTCTTTTGTTTTCGATAAAGGCTGTGATTATAACATCGAGTAGGCGTTTATCATTGATAAATTTATCAAATGAATCATACGATAGTCCAATCACTTTTCTTAGCAAACGTAAACTGGCTAAAGAAACGTTCAGCTGTAAAATTCAACTTGAATGTATAAAAGCATAATAACAACATTTAAATTTGTAACAGATGATGCGACATTTAATATACTACACATTAAATTTCGCATTAAATATGAAATGGTTGCCATTTCGAAAATGAAACAAATACATTCATTCATTAAATTATCGTTCATAAAATTTGAATAATTTTTTTTTATAAATTTATACAAAATTATTGAATATTTGATTGTTAAAGAACACCTAGAAAAAACGTAATATAAACGTTAAAAACGTTTATATATAATTGTCTCTAATGATTCAGATTAAGGATAGTTCTGTTTTTCGAGCTTTAGACATTGTTTAAGCATGTGTTAAGATGCCTATGAATGATTATTAAAGTCACGGTACTGATGAGCTACGTTAGAGCAAAACGCATCTGTCAACGTTTGTTGCCACATATAGGAGGTCAGGACATACATAGCGACTTTTAATATTGCGAGAATAATTCGGTTCTATGTTTTATCTGATGAATATAGATAGAATGCTGCCTGGTGTTTATGCCTCCTTATGGGAAAAAAGTAAAAAATTTAGCATAAGCTCTGTGCATGGCAGTGCGTATTGCGGTTTAACCATGCATCAGGCACTAAATTCCTTTTAATAGAAATGCTGTTTTACATGGACACTTTAAAGTGTACAAATATATAAAATATAATTTGTTGTTACACCTGCCCTGGGACACACAATGGTGTACTCGTAAATAAATCATTATGTTTTCCTCATGAGGAGGCATAATTATGAAAATTATATACATAATTTTCCTCATGAGGAGGCATATTTATTTGAAATATCTTTATTAATTTTCTGTATATATAATATTATTATCCGTTCAAGAAATATAAATTTCATTAATCTGAAAATATTAAATAAATTATTTTACATAGTGAAGTATTTTATAATACTTTATAAAATATAAAAATATTATAAAATATTATA